>PVJA010021904.1:0-34956 GCA_004027025.1 Myocastor coypus
ATGTGTATTTGATCCTCAGTTCTGCCAAGTGATAGCACTATAACCTTGGGTAAGTTAATAAATCTCTCTCAGAGCCTCAGTTTTGTGTACTGCAAAATGGGCTGACTGATTTTCCCCAGGTATACCTGATATCACTCAGGCACACTCACTTCAACTGCCACTCATATACTCTTTGTGCCATCATCCACAATGTACATTGCTTTGAGAACACAGTTTCTTTCCCCTTTTTAGGCTCAGCCTAACACCAAGTATGGCACATTTATTTTCCAGTTATGGCTGCAATACTATCTCCCATCCCACGGGCTTAGTCTGTGACTGGTCACCTGTCATCAAGAGGAGTTTTTATTCCTTCCCCTGCCCTGGGAACAGGATAGGCTTTTAGGACTACATCATAAGAGTAATGCAGAAGCAATAGAACTTCCTAGGCTAGTACAGAAGTGTTCAGACAGCTTCCACATCAATTACTGCAATACTTGCCCTGGAGTCAAGAGCTGTGTGTTAGTCATACTGTCATAAGGTAGCCATGCTGTGAGGAAGCCCAAAGTAACCCAAGCAGAGATCACACAGCAACTGTGAGTCTAGGTGAGGGAGGGATACACAGCCAGCTACTGTCTATTCCAATCACGCAAAGTGCCACATCCTGTCACTGCCTGAGTATAATTACATGAGAGTGTCTACTCACTTTTGAATATACTCTCCAAATATCTTCAAATTCTTCTTTCCCACTTTTTCTAGATCTATTCCTGTCTCTCGGGGACTTCATTCTAATCATTATCACTCTGGGGAACTTCTGTAACTACAGAAAAACCCAGCCCAAAAATGTGCTTCTCAATTTCTTGACTTCCAATGCTCCTTAACAACATTCCCTTCTGCCCACTTCAGCCATCTCTCCCCATGCCCACACCCACACCCTCAATCTGTGCTTTCCCTCTGCAACTCACAATGATGGCCTCACTCTGAGCCTAGTCTCCTGTTCTTTCAGCTGTTACATGCTCTCTGTATCTGCCCTTTCTCTGTAGCCCCACCCTGATCTGTGCATCCCTTTTGGCACCAGTCACCCTTTCCGCTAAGACTGGATCCTTAAATCTAGTACTTTAGGGGCCTGGCAGGATGGCTCAATGGTCTAAAGCGCCTGCTTGGGAAAGCTTGGGCGGCTGCAGGGACCATGGTTAGATCCCCGGCACCACATGCTGTGCCAGCCCTGCCCTCAGGGCAGGCTGAGCCGGCCATAGAAATAAATAAACAAACAAAAGTTCTGAAACAGGAGAAAAAAATAAAATAAATAAAATTCTTTAAAAAAAAAAAAATCTAGTACTTTACCCATTCATTCTCCAACCTTCAGCTTCCCAACACTCCTATCCTACACACTAAAGCTTGAAACTATAACTGTTTTGCACCTTGACAGTTAAGCTAAGCAATGTCAGTGATTCCTTATGTATAGCAAGTGGTCACTGCAGATCCAAGATCACAGCCCTGTTAACTCTTAATGGCACACAATTCCATTTCCCTCCCACTTTTACAAATAAAAGCCATTAAGAAGAACTCTTTCAGCTATGTGCCTTTCAGGCCATATCTAAATCCTGCCCCACTGCTACTTTACCACTACTGTTCCAAACTAACTTTTTGTCCAAGGCCAGTATTGTAGTTTACCTCCCACATTCTTAGGCTCTTGCTCCTTTCTAAATCCTTAACCTCACTTTCTCTGCCGATTCCTTCTCCTCAGCATTGAAGCATATGCTTGCATGCATACCATCTTTATCTAACTTCTCTGTGTCTCACATTGCTCTTTGAAAAATGAATAGTAACAGTTCCAACCCCATAGAGTTGGTGTGAGGATTAAGTGAATTTTTTTTTTTTTTTTTTTTTTTTTTTTTTTGAGACAGGGTCTCGCTATGCAATTCAGGCTGGCCTTGAGCTCACTTTGGTAGCCCAGGCTGGTCTCGAACTTGCACCGATCCTCCTGCCTCAGCCTCCCAAGTGCTGGGATTACAGGTGTGCACCACCATGCCCAGCGATTAAGTGAATTATTGTATGTAAGGTGCTTAAGATAATGTTGGTTCTTTGAAAGATAGGTGAATATTAGATTATTATTTTTAAAGCCCTCTATTTACCCTACACTCCACATCCCCATCCAGCTACTGCTTGTCCTCCTATTAATAACCAAACTTTTCAAAATTGTTTCTACTTGAGGGAGCTGGGGAGATGGCTCCGAGGCACAAGTGCCTGCTGGGCAAGTGCAAGGTCATGAGTTTGAACCCCAGTCCCACCAAAAAAAAAAAAAAAAAAATTGTTTCTACTTGGGCTGGAAATGCAGCTCAATGGATTGGCTAACATGTGTGAGGCCCTGGCTTTGGTCCCCAACACTGCTCCCATCAAAAATGTAGTAAGGGTCCAAATTGCTCCATTAACCCTTCCCATCACTTCGTAACAAACCACAGTCAGTCTCCATCCCTGCAATGGTACTGAGCTCTGCTAAGGCCAACAATCCTTCCATGCTGCCCCATCTATGGTCACTTTCATGTTCTTACCTCTTTCTACCACTCACAAACTTACTCCATCTCTGAAACCATTCTCCCTTTGATTTTGCAAATATTCTGTTTTCCATTTTCTCAGCTCTCTGCCATGTTCCTCAGAAGATCCTGCATAGCCTCTTCTGCATTTGGTCATCCTATGTGTGACTCACAGGCTCTATACTGCCTAATCCTATTTTTTCCTATATGCTGTCACTTTCTTTGGGTGAGTTCCTTGATTCCTTCATCTTCAACGTAACTTTCAGATCTACATTTTCTTACTGCTATTTGAGTATCAAATATACATAGTCTATTGCATACCTAGCATTTCCACCTGGATTTCACAGAGGCACCTGATTCTCAACACATTTAAAATTTACTTCAACACCTCCTCCTCAAACTGCTCCTTCTCCTAGGTTTCCAAATCCCAGCATACACCACCACTTTTCAGACCTAGACTCCTTCCTCTTCTTACTACCACCCAATCACAATTCCTTTAGCTGGCCTAGAATGTCCTCTGCCTGTTTATTGTCCTACTTTGAATATGCACCTTTCCCAACACTCAATTCAAAAGTACCTTCACTTGTAGTTTTTCCTGACTCACTCTACCTTTAATCTTCCCAATCCGCATCGTACATATAACATCAGGTTACAAATGTGTTATCCCATTTTGCTGGGAGATTCCTGAAGGCAGGGCTTCTATGTGCTATTCTGGATGTTCTCTACAGAGGAAAACGGAAGGAAATGAGACATCTTTGGGTATAGTTCTGCCAAATATAAAGGCCTGGTTTCCAGAGCTGTGACTTCTGCCAGTCCTACCCAGTGCCCATCAGGAACCACTGCTATTCCCCCTCAGTAGAACAGCTATCCTCCCAGTCATTCTCAGAACTGAGGGCTCAGCTGCATGTATAAGAAAGGACTGTTTCCTTTCTCAATGCTTCAGCTTATAGACAGCACGTTCAGCCTTCTTCGGGCCCTGCAGAGACTTAGCTGGCACCCCTATAGCTACAGGACAGACCCTTGCATCAGGCAACCTAAGCCTATTCTCCCAGCCCCAACAGGTGATTCTACTGTAAGCAATTCTCTGGCTTCCAATAAACTTCAGGGGCCCCAGAGCTGCTGCTGTCCATCATCAGAACTTGAATAGGATAACTGTCTTCTCTGCGTACTTAGCCTTATTGCTGCCTATACAGGATGACAGCTGCTAGTGTGCTGGATGCCAGGGACACCAGGAAAGCAGAGACAGATTGTGCCACAGGTCCTCGTTCCACAGTATTTGGTAGTGGAGAACCCAGGAGAAAAGGAAAGCTGCCAGCTTGACTGGAGCCTAGTAGGGTCCTAAGTATTTTCAGGTGGAGTAATCTCCTCCCACTTCCCAGATTTCTTCACTGCTGAGTCCAAGGGAGCTTGGGGCATTCTGGGAAAAGACTAAGATATGACACTGCTAAGCCATGGTGCCTCAAACTCATACAGAGAAGGGTAGCCTATATGAAGCTCTGTGTGCACTGTCAGAGTCTAAGGCAGCTGGTCAGTCTAGCCTGCTGTCCAGGGTGAGAGCTACACTGTGAGTGTTCTTTGTTTTCATTACAATTACCTCTCCCATTGCTTCTTTTTAGCCAGCCCTTTTCTCCCCGGGGTGCTGGGGATTGAATGAAACACCACCCCCAGCTCCAATAAGTGTATTTCAATTACATCTGTCACTGCATAATGATATAATGCTATATCATGTGATATTAAATCCATGGTAATCATATCAGGGATTTTTTTTAATCGTGCACTAATCGCATTATTACATCTCTATAATTAACAACAGGAGGTATGGAAATTCAGTTAAGGCAGTAGGCTCAATGTAGTCTCCCCACCTCCACCCTAGCTCTCCCAGATTAGGACTGGATTAGGAGATGGAGACTACTGGGCACTAACAAGCTGGGCCAAAGCCCTCACTTTCCAGGGCCTCAGATGCTCATATCAACATCCAAAGCTGACAAAGGCCATTCAGACTGAGACCAGAAAGCCCACTTACCTTGTGCCTGCTCAGAAAGATCCTGGGACAGAGGCCACACACAATGATCTAACTACAAGGTTCAGCTGGGCCTTCTAGACTTCCTGCCACAACACCAAAGCATCTCCTGGGGAAGGGTGTTCTCTTTCCTTCAAACCAGCAAGGCCTTCAACAGTGCTTGTACAGCACAGGGGAAGCTCCTGCCTCCACCAGAATCCCTCCTGCTATGGCTACGCACACTCCTTTCTCTGGCCTGATCTTCTGATAGCTCTCAGGCTCCAAGTCCAGCAGCTGTGATGGTGCTACCTCTCCATCCCAACAGGCCCAACTCTTTCTGGGCCATTCCTCCCCAAATCTCTCCCCTTGAAGTCTTCATATCACACAGTTTTTGACAACCACTGAGTTGTTCTATTCTCCAAAAATCCAATTCTTATGTCCTCCCACCCAGGCCAAGATGGAGAGGAAGGACCACAGAGTACAGCTTGAACTATGTCAAATGACCCTGTCTTTCCCGCCCCCGCTCCTGATATTGAGCTGTTAGGGCTAATCCTCTCAGGGGTGTCAGAACCAGTCTGCAAAGCAGAATTCTGTGTTTCAAGTCCAGAGCTTTGAACCCGGCATGTAACTAGTCCTCAGTGAGGGGCAGGCATTTTGCTAAGTTTGACTCTCAGAAGTTGGACAGGCCTGAAGATAAAAGAAAAAAATCATGTCCTTTTTCCTAATAAAAAGGAGACACTAATAGCAGCCAGCACTTAGGCAAAGCACTTTAAGTTTCTAAAGTGCTTTCCAAATTAAAGTGTAATCTTTTATTAAGCCTTTGACACCACCATCTGCCCACCCTGCACACACGAAAGTATGTGCACACTTGCATGCAGTACACACGTTTCCACTTTTTTTCTCCCCAGGAAAAAAGACAAGTGTTTTCAAAACACCCCAGATCCCTTGCCCCTGACTGGATTGCTCATCTAGCACACATTTTATTCACCAAGTACCCTGTGGTAAGCCTTGCACTGGAGATACACAGATCAAGTGAACCAGGCTAGCAACCTCAAGAAGTCCTGAGATAAAAAAGAGTCACACTCAACACACTTGCAAACCCACTGTGGCATAGCCAAGATCATGCAGGAACCCCTGGGAGAGGAGCTGGGGAGATAGCTCAGTAGAATAAGTATTTGCCTGGCAAGTGCAAGGGCCTGAATCCAATCCCCAGTTCTGCGAAAGAAAGAAAGAAAGAAAGAAAGAAAGAAAGAAAGAAAGAAAGAAAGAAAGAAAGAAAGAAAGAAAGAAAGAAAGAAAGAGAGAAAGAAAGAGAGAAAGAAAGAAGCAAGAACCCTGGGAGAGTAATAAGGCCTATAGAGAAAGCATGGAGACCCAGATGGCCTTCAGTGGGCATAATGGGTGGGATACCATTTGGTGAGGAGCTCAGTCCAATGGTCTGAGCTGAGACAAGAAAAGTCCTGAAAAAACAAATGAGTAGTGCATGCAACTTGGTGTAAAGAGGGAGAAGGAAAGCCTTTAAAGTCAAAGGAAATCCTTCTTTTCTCAGATATTCAAGAAAAGGAAGGCTGGGAGATACAAAAATCAAGCACTAGAGCCTCCTGGGCTAAGCCCCAGAAAACCTTCGCTCTGGGGCACACCCAACATCCTAGCCCCTACATCTCCCTTTGTCAAATCAGCCTTCACTCTACCCAGGTGTAACAGGATGGAAGAGTCCAGGCTTTGGATTTACAGTGACTGACTTACAACAGTCACTGAAGGCCTGTTACCTGCATGTGTACATGTGCATGCATATAGCAATGGAGACACAGTACTGTCCTCAGGTAACATACATTTTAACAAAGAAAGCAGATAGTAAATAAATAGCAATACTAAGCACCACTAAATTGTAGCTAAAGAAAGAGTTCAAGGAAAAAAATGTAATCTCTTTGATTATGACAGATGAAGAAGGGAGCTTGATCTAGTTGAAAAATAATTCCCTTGGGACAGGTGAACAGAAACGGAGTGGGAAGTGATGTCTGTGGGCAGGCTGCGGCCTTCAGGTGAACTGCAACCCACACCGGGAAGGAATCAAATCAAGGCCAGCATTCCCCAAAAGCACAGGAAGCAAGCATGAACTGTGGCTGCTAAGAAGGCAGGGGATACAGCCCAGGCAGGAGCTTAGAGGGTTCACATGGAGAGGGTTTTTCTACTCTTTCCTAAGGCCACCTATGGACCTCCCACTACCATACTATGTGACCTTGAGGTGCTCTATCAGTGTTAAAAGTAGGCTGCTTTGCAAATTTTACCCCTCTTTTATTCTTAACAGTAGCCAGCCAGGCCTGGGAAAAACTAATAGAGAACCAGGACCATTTTCTATATAGAATGAAAGAAAAAAGCAGCATGAGCATTCACACACTCACTGCAGGCCTACTAGACCCTGGCAGCTCAAACAGAATCATAGGTAGACCCTTTCTTCACAAAAATGCATGGTCCTTTGAGAGAAACACTCAGAAACTAAGAACTGCCTAACAACTGACAACAAGTGAGCAGAGAAAACCACAAAAGAGGAGAATGCCTAGGCCCAGAGGCCTCAAGCCCAAAACAGGGCTGCTTGCTGGTCTTGCCTTACTACACAAGCAGCAGATGGAGTGCTCCCCATTTATCAATGGCAGAGACAGCAACTGCCACACAGACTGCAGACTGAGCAAGGGCAGGAGTGTGCAGAGGACATTGAGCCAGGGTTCCTGGGAAGGAGCTACAGGAACAGTAGCAGTTAACCTAAGCCAAAATTTTTAGAACTTTACAACAAACAATGGACCTGGGCATGATGGCACACAGCTGTAATCCCAGCTACTTGGGAGGCTGAGGTAGGAGGATCATGAGTTCAAGGTTAACCTAAGCAACTTAGGGAGGCCTCCTCTCAAAATAAACATTTTTAAAAAGAATAAGTAACAGGATTTTTAAAAAGAATAAGTAACAGGATTTAGATAAAAAGCTGTTTCAGGAAACAGCAACTCCAGTTTTTAGGCCGTTTCCTCACTAAAAATTAACTTAACTACTTTTTTTTTTTTTTTTTTTACTACAAGGTTTCTTACGTTCCTTCCTGATCTAAAATGTACTAAATCTGAGATGCTTTCACCACCCATAAGAGCTAGGTTTATTCCTGCCCACATCTTTATGTTATTTCCCCACCCAGAATTCTCACCTTTGCTGTCTCTATCTGCCAGGACATTATCTAAATCTCCCTTTCCTCTAAGGCCTGCCCTGACCACCGCACCCACATATCCCAACAGCTCTTTGCTTCATCACATGCTACGTAAGGTCTTACACTCTTACTTGCTCGGTCCAGGCACTGTCTTATCAGGCCTTGGCCTCTGACATCCACATCAGAGACAGGAAAGAAGCTCTACTCCACAGGCCCAAAGCCCAGACACTGTCTAGCCTGAAGTCTAGGTCCCCCTTCCCTCTGCCCAGAGAACTCAATAGGCCTCCACTTGAACAGGGTGCTAAAAGCAATGATGTCTCCAAGTGCGATGGGAGATATTTGTGTCTGCTTTACCCTTGGCTTTTTGCTCTGGTTCAGGTAGGAGCGGGTGGGCCGGCTGGCAGATCTGAGAACGCGGCACGCCCCAGCGGGCAGGGCGCACAGCGCGGAGGAAGGCGAGAGTCAGTCTGGAGTGCTCCCCATTTATCAAGCTCACGCAGGCCGCCAGCCGAGCGAGTCTTTCTATCATTACACCTCTCAAAATCCGATTCATACCACTAATCCTGCCTTCATTCTCCCAGATTAATAACATCTCTTTCAACCTTCACAGTGTGATAAATAGACAAAGAGAGAACAAAAGGAGAGACAGAAGAGAGAGAAAGAGCTGGAGCAAGTCCCCATAATAGAGAGAGCCGAGAAAGAGGAGAGGGAAAAAAGGAGAGCGAGCGAGAGCAGGCAGCGGCCAGAGACTGCAGCTACCTCAGAGAGCCGCTCTAAGGAGAGCTGGCGGCTGCGCCCTGCTATGCACTCAGCTCTGTCCCCAAAGAGAAAGAAAGGCTCGTTAACGGCTCCTTCCTGCCTGCACTTTTGTTCAAATTCTTTTCTTCCCTTCCAATCCTGCATTAGGTCAAATTTCAGTGAAAATGAGTCTCCTGGCTTCCTGGTCTCCTCCCAGCCTCCTGACCAGGCCCAGAGAACCAACCTGGCCCATGGAAGAGGGCTGGCTTTGGGTGCATGCTGGGCTGGGAATGGGTTTGCGAGGGTGCAGCAAGTTCATCTTCACCAGAACTGCTCCCTAACTAAAATTCTTGCTCCATTCCTGCTCTTTTGGCAGAATGCGAAAAGGAACAGAACAGAATGAAGGCTTGGGGTCCAATGTCTAAGGAGCTGTCCTACTCACTATGCCGCTCTACACCTCCAGCTGGTCCAACCCAGCAGCCCAGCACTCAGCAGCCCAGCCAGATGGTACACACAGATACCTCTCAGCACTGCTAGAGCAGAGGTGTGGGCCACTCCCCCAAATGATGGTGGAGAAGCGCGGCAGGCACAAAAAACCCACAGGCCTCATCCTAACACAGCTGAGGGTATTCTCTACCCAGAAGCTCACTCAGACTCCTCTCCTGAGTGTACTCTCTGTGCTCTGCACAGACCCAGGGCCAGAGTCCCCTTCTGGAAGCCATCTGAGCTCTTCCAGCAGAACTCAGTCACTCCCTCTTCTGGGCTCTGGAAAGCAATACTGTTTACATCATCCCACAGTGACTGTTCCCTCTCTCCATAAGAGTCTGTTTTCTCATTTTTCTATACCCAGCTCTACGCTGTCCATGACATTGCCACACTTCCTTGAGTTTACCTGAACTGGCCCTAGCTGAACACTGCCTGACCCTCCCTCTGCACTGCAAAGTACTCCTAGGCTGTCTGCCAGCCTGGCTCAGAGGTGGCAGCAGAAGCACAGGAAGCTAGGAGATGCAACAGGCCTGTCACTCACCGCCTCCATCTTCTGTCAGACTGAAGAGGGCTGTGCCAATCTCCCAGACTACCCTGCCTCCCCACACACTCATATCAGGCACCAGGTTGGCAGGTGAGGCACAAGGCAAAGCACGCAGAAGAGAGCCCTGCCCTCCCCAGTCCTGCCGCACCGAGGAGCCTTCCCAGAAAGGCTTCTCCAAGGACAGAAACAGGCAGCAGGTAGGAATGCCATGCAGCAAGCCCTCAGTAGAGCTGGTGGACTGGTGGTCTCTTTAGAGGCAAGTCCTACACCCAGGGAATTTCTTGCAGATCTTCTCTTCTGTTTGCTGCACCCAAACATGGCTATTTGCTAAAGTGGCTGCTGCCCACATCCACCATTCATTTCTGGAGAACCATCACTTCCAACCCCAATTCTCAAGTCCACCTAGCTACATCACCAGTTAGGGAAGCAGCCCAGCTCAGAGAATGAGGCTTCACAGAGCCTAGTGAAAGAGGAAACCAGAAAGGAAGGCTTCTCCATGCAGCAGGACTGGGGAGGGCAGGGCTTTCTTCTGCGTGCTTTGCCTTGTGCCTCACCTGCCAACCTGGTGCCTGATGTGAGTGTGTGGGGAGGCAGGGTAGTCTGGGAGATTGGTACAGCCCTCTTCAGTCTGACAGAAGATGGAGGCGGTGAGTGACAGGCCTGTTGCATCTCCTAGCTTCCTATGCTTCTGCTGCCACCTCTGAGCCAGGCTGGCAGACAGCCTAGGAGTACTTTGCAGTGCAGAGGGAGGGTCAAGCAGTGTTCAAGCAGTGTAAGAGTAGTCTTTGGGATCCCTTCTGCAAAAAAGTCCAGAAGTCCCATTAACCTTTCCTCAGTCTGAATATCAGGACTCTACACACATTATTCTCCTCTACCAGGAATCCAAGATCAGAAGGCTATAACAGGGAGCATGAAAGAATGACAGTGACTGATGTTTCTCCAAGCAACTGAAGGAGGCACATGATGGAGAGAAGGACCAACAGTGTGTAGTCCTCCCTACAACCAACCCAGCCTATAGATGTCGAGGCTGGCACAGCAGACTAGGTCTTGCTGACCATACAAGCTCATACTGCCTCCAAGCCCAACATTCCAGTAGGGCTCCAGAAGCATGAACCCCAGGCTCCACCTTCTGAAAGAGACAGCATCAGCCAAATGCTGACAGGCAGATCCTGCTGCCTGCCAGGATCTAAAGCTTTAGCGTACTAAACAACCAGGGGACTTCCTCCTGGACAAAAGCTCAGAAAGGTGTTCCATCCTTCGAAATCCTACTTCATGCAGGTAGACTGGCCGGACTCTAAAAAAGAAAATTCAGAGTCCCTCTGACTCTACTTCTATGGCCACCTTTTACCAAATACACACTCTCGCCTCACTCCTTGCTTCCTCCAACCCCTCTGGGCCTCTCTGAGCCCTTCCTCCCAAGACATGCCACCACCACCAAGTCATACAAGTATGACAGACAGGCTTCATCTTCTCAGTTCAAGAGACAACTCTAGACCCCAATAAGGGACCTGCATGGGGATCACAGAGAAAGCTGTTTGTTGGCCAGATACCTAGGGTCTCTCTCTGGCAGATCAAAAAGCCAGATCTGAGTGATAATTTTCCCTTCTCTTTTAAGTACCTGGTTCTAGAGTCCACTCCTCTAGGTAGACAGTGGCACAGAGCAGGAAAGGAGAAGTTGGGTCCTAATGTATAAAAACCTCCAGCAAAGCAAAATCATTTACTCTTTGGTGCGACTGCTCAGCAGAGCTAATAAATCTTGCATGAGCAAGGCCGATTCTAATTTCCTAATATGAAAAGGCATTTGGATTGAGAGAGAGGGGGAGATAAAAGTGATTGAATCTCCAATAGTCCAGGTTACTGACAAGAAACATCCTGCTCTGCCCCAAGAGAAGGATGGCAGCACCCGCCCGCCCAAACACACCCACCCGTTCTGCCCCCACTTGGTGCGATACATCTCAGTCTCTTCTATTGACAGGACGTGGCTTTAAACACAGTTACACAAGTTATCATTTCTGCCTTCTGATCAATCTGAATTTTCAGGACAATTACCCTCTTAATCAATGATTGCTATCAGCAGCCCCGCGCCTGGACGGATTTCTCAGCAAGGCAATCACGCCGCCGGGCTGGACCACGCGCGTGCATAGGTAATGAAGCTCCGGGTGGTGTCTCCTCCCTCCTCCCTGAGCCCCACAACCCAGCACCACCACCAGCACTGAGGACAAGGTCTGCAGAGTGTGAAGGCCACTTCAAGGAGTGGCAGGAGTGGAAGGGAGGGGCCCCGCCACCCAGTCAGCCTCTCAAACTACGGAGAAGGAAACCTATTGAAACACTGGATTCACTGCCCACCACCTTGACACATCTCTGCATCCCCCAGCCGTCATCCTACCTCCTAATTAGCCTAGTAAAATCCAACTGCAATCATGGGCTCAAACTATTAGGGTGAACTAGTACAAAGAAAAGAGAAATACTGTCTCCCTAATCTCCCAGAAGCTCCTGGTCCTAGAAATTCCTTTTCTTCCATATATCTGGTTCCTCTTAGCTACTGTGATGGGAGAGCAGCCTCTTCTGCCTCCTCAGGCACTTGGAGCTATCACCAAGCTGGCCAGGCCTGGTGCCAGAAAGTCACCTAGCCCAATGCTCCTTTCTTTCAGAGTCTTCCCACAGATTCAGTGCTCTATGCCTAAAATAATCCAGAGCCCCTCAGAAGAGGGAAGAAAAACTAACAGGGAGTCTGTTTCCACTTACTTAGCAGCCGTATCTGGCCCCCTGGTGGCAACTCAAGAGTTTTTCAAATCACCTGTTGTTAAGATTGGACTGAAGGGCACAAGGCCAACAGTGGGATAAAGGCCTTGCTCCAGCAAACTGATGAATGCACTTAAGCTCCAGCATGGGCAGAAGGTCTGTGTGCACACTATGCACACAGCACAGCTGGCTACGGGATTTTTAAAAGTCCCAACAATTTGCTAGTATGTCTTGAGGGAGGAGGAGAATTAGAAATTGTGTGTTTTCATTCACTGACATGTACCCACAGCGAAGAGGTAGGGATACAGCAATGAGCAACACAGAAATGACTACTCACAAGGAGTTCACAATCTAGGGCCGGCGAGATGGCTCAAGGGTCTAAAGTGCCTGCTTAGGCAAGCTTAGGCAACAGCAGAGACCAAGGTTTCACCCCTGGCACCACATGCTGTGCCAGCCCCACCCCCAGGGCAGGCTGAACTGGCCATAATACAAAAATTAAAAAGGCGTTCACAATCTAAGAAATAGACAGATGTTTTTAAACCTGCAAAAGGAACATGATTAGTCACAGCAGCACTATTCATAACAGTCAAAACTGGAGCATGAATTTTAAAAATGTGGCATGTCTATAAAATGGAATATTATTCAGCAGTAAAAATAAATGAAGTACTGATTGACACATGATAACACATAGATGAACCCTCAATATTATGCTAAAATGAAAAAAGTTAGTCATAAAAGACCACATATTTAAAAATTTGCAAAACTGCCAGAATTGCCAGAAAAGGCAAATCCATAAAAATGAAAAGTCAAGTCAATCATCCAATTGATAGTTATGCAGGGCTAGAATGTTCAGGGAAGACAAAAGTGACTGCTAGCAGAATTTTTTTCTTTTCTTTTTTTTTTTTGAGACAGGGTCTTACTACGTAACACAGGCTGATTTTAAACTCATTAATGTGCAAGCAGGAATAGGGGCCGGGGTTCAATCCCTAGGCCGGCCATGCCAGCCCTGTCCCCAGGGCGCAATGAGACAGCAATGGAGACTAGACGTGGTGGCACATGCCAATAATCCCAGCTCTTGGGAGGCTGTAAGCAGGCAGATCAGTTGAGTCCAATCTAGTAGTGAGACCCTGAACACCCTGTAGATCCTTCCCTTAAAAATACAGAAAATAAATAAATAAATAAATAAATAAATAAATAAATCTCATTTATGTAATGTAGGCTAGCCTCAAATTCATGTCGATCCTCCTGCCTCAGTCTCCTGAGTGCTGGGATCACAGGCATGTACCACCTTAACTGGTTTGGAATTTCTTTTAAGAGGGACAAAAATGTTCTAAACTTAGATGGTAATAATGGTTGTACAACCCTGTCTACATATTACAAATGAACTGTATACCTTAAATGGGCAAACTACACAGTATGAAAACTAGTCTCAAGAAAATTATTTTTAAATATACATAAATATACAGATCGTGAAGAGAGAGGAAGTTCTACTGGGCAACCAAGAATGTTTTCAGAGGACATAAAGTTCACTAGCAGAAATGCAGCAAAGGGATCTCTAAGCAAATTAAATAAATGTAAGTAAAACTTGGAAATAAAACATCTGAGTTTCTTGGCATAGCTGGAAAGGTGTTTTAAAGATCTCAAAGGTCAGGCTGTAACTTCAGTAGACATCACTATTTGTTAAATAGAGAACATTAGCACAGGATGGGTTTTAGGGTTCATGCATGGGAAGTAAGATGTGACAGCTCAAGGCACATGATTTTGGGAGTCCAAAACCCTGGGTTTAAATCCTTAAATCCTTTTCCCAATAAACTCTAAAGACTCTAGACTGAAAGCTAGAATTTTGTCTCTTTTGCTCACTATTTTGTATTTAGCGCTTAGTGAAGTGCCTCACAATAGATGTTAAGAGAATAAATGAATAAATGAGCATGTTGAATTCAATCCCATTTTACAAACATACATCAAATACCTACTATGACCTTTGGCACAACAGGTTCATAGTATGAGCTCCTTAAGGGTAGGGTACCTGTCTGATCTCTATGTCTGCCTTACACAGGCTGTCTGGCACAGAGCTGGTTCTCTATCTGTACTAATTTCCTTTCTTCTAGTCTAGGAAATTTCCTTTTGACCAAGTAAATTTTTTGATAGGCTCACTCCAAATACATCCTGTGGCTGGCAAGAGAAGGAAAGATAAGGCTGCAGTAGAGCAAAAGGAGCAGGTGGTCATGCCCAGTGTTTGCCCCACAGCAAGCCAGGGTACCTAGGAGGCTCACAGGCAATTCAAGTCATAAAGCTGGGATGGAATGGAATGGAATGAGACCATTCCACAGTCCCTTCCAGAAGCCTTACAGACTGCCTTGCATCTAAAGCAGGGGGGAACCCAGCCTCAATACAATGGAACTATAACCTATAAGACTTTGCAGGTGGATAGGGAGGGGAAGATCTGGATCTTACTTTCTAAACATTCTATCCTGCCCTCCGAAATCTGCCCTACCTTTCCATACCTCCCCTGGGATCAGGAGGACTCCTCTGACCACAGTATGAAGGGCTCTTCAGTCTCCCAGCCCCCAATTCCTATAGGGCCTTCCCCTCCCTCCTCTCTCCCTTCCTTGTCTTCCTGCAGAGCTTCCCTCGAGCCATAAAAATAAAATAAAACACAAACACCCACAGTCCAGGAGGAGGGCGTTAGACAGATAATGGGCATTTTATATCTTTTTATGACACTCCCCATAGGCAGCTCGACAATCACAGCACAATAAAGGCAGGCATGCAGCTTGCATAGTTAAACAACTGTCGGGTAATTAGGCACAGCAAACACACCACTGGGGAGGCCTTAGGCCTGTCCTGGGATCTGCCTGCTGCTTGCCTGCCTGCCTGCCTGCATGCAACCAAGTAGGTGCCACACTCAGGTATAACAGCAAAAGACCTGGTGGTAGTGCTGGAGATAGATCACCGACAGCAGCCATATGCATGTTAGGGCTTGTATCTGAGTACACACTAACCTACCTTCCCACATCCATGCCAGCACTTCCTGAGCAGTGGCCGAGAGCTTAGTCCCCCCTGCCCCACTGCCCAGGCCCTTCTTCTTTTCCAGGTAGAGAAACCTAGGGTCTCGGAAGAGCCCTATCTTAAGGCCTTTGCACAAGTCACAGCCAACACTGTCAGGAACTAGCTCTTCAGGTACCTCTCAGCTTATCTAGTGGCACAGGTAGGGGGCACATGAGTATGCAGGCATACTTACACAGACTCTCTGTTTCTTGGAAATTTCAATGCAGTACAGAGTTGAATTAAAATAAATTAGTTTTTAAAGACACAAACGATACATATACCATATACATATTCCTATCACTATAAATATCACTTTTCTGGTATCAAATTCTGTTACCTTTTCTCATTGCTGAGACAATTTTTTGTTGTTGCAGTACCGGGGATTGAACTCAGGATCACCAGGCAAGCGCTTATTCCACTGAGCTATCTCTCCAGCTCTGAGACAAAATTTCTGACACCCCAAGTTAAAAGGGAAAGGGATATTGAGCTCACAGTCTGTACAGGTTTTTGTCTGTAGTCAGCTGGCTACAAGGCAGGGTGGCACGTGGCACTTACAAGACAGCAAAAGCAACAAAGGAAGAACACAAGTATCTTCCTATTCCTCATATTGGATGCAGCCTGCTATTCACCCTAGGCGGGTGTAGCATTCACACCCTTACTCCTAGCCAGAACTATCACAAACCAATCAGTGGACTGATACAGCAATCACAGGTCTTTAATCCCAGCTTCACACACTCTTGATTCAGACACCTCTGAGAAAGGCTACAGCCATATGAGGTTTTGGAGATATCTAGACATAAGCCACTAAATTAACATGAATGATCTTATAAAGGCAAGATAAGTCACAGGAAAAACTGTCTCATCTAACTCCTTAACTTGTTAGAGGAAGAACGAAGGCCTCAAAAACAGCAAATGATCCAACACCAGAACCCACATCTGTATTTTCTAGCTTCAAGTTTGGTCCAAAGTTTTTTTGTACTGCACTATGCTGCCCTCTAGAGACAAGGGCCCCATCAACCCACCTCCAGTCCACAGACAACAAATCATATAGACATCTTCTCTCATACTCCCTTGTGTGCATAAGGGAATAAACCAGAATAAACACAGACATGCTCAGGCCTGCCCAAGTCTCCCATATGAGGAGATATACTTCTTCAAATACATATAGGCAGACACATACAGGGGCACACTCTCACCCATACATCCCCATTTGTGTCACTTTCTAGAGACCTGGAGTACAAGGCCAATTCCTATTCTTCGCAACACTGACTTCCACTGAACATGCCATTAGTGACACTGTGTGCGTCTGCCTCCAGGGGATCAGACCAGACCAATCCCAAGGAGCTGCCTTCAGATGGTGTCTGTTACGGGACAAGTGAACTAGTAGGAAGCTATGCAAGGACAGGAACAAGGTTTCCATCCTCCAGGTCATGGGGCCTTGGGCAGGCTTCTTGACCCCTCTGAGTTTCCTAATAGAGGGACAGGCCCCTTTCGTGCAGCGCAGCTATGACTACTAAATGTAATAATGAGTGTACAGCACTGGGCACTGAGGATGGCACCACCTGGGGTTCAGAGCACCAGGGCTCTAGCATGACTGATACTGACAGATAAGCCCAAGCTGCCTGGGCTGAGTGCCCTGCAGTGCAAGAGGCAAGACAGAGGTAGTCTCCTTCTCTTGTCCATCCTCTCCTCTGCAACTTCTCCAAATCTCCAGGGTTCAGAATAGCAATAACAAAATCAAATGAAGAAAAAACAAAAACAAAATGCCAGAAAGAAGACAAGGTAAGTGCTTCTTGGTGCCCTGCTTCTCTCCCCAGCTGTCCTTAGCTCTTCCACCTATGCATTCCTCTAGCAGCTACTAAGGTCCCTTCTGCTCCCTAGCTCTGTGAATTCAAAGACCAGACTCAGTCTTTTTCCTCAAGCAGTTCACGGTTCTTCACAAGGAAAGACCGGGTCACACCAGTAACCAACAAGCATGGGCTTAGCTAGGCTAAGCCCTAATAACTAGCTCCCACAGTTAGAAGATGGAATCTATGTCAGAATGCTTCTGTTTAAGTCTGAGTCCAAAGTAACACGTTCCAGAGAAAGCCCAAAGTGAAATACAAGGACGTCAGAGGAATACAGAGGTAGCTCCTAATGAGACTAGTACCATGGCTGCCTTGTCTGATGGGGCACAGACTGGGCAGCAGCCAGTGAGAGCTGACACCCTTCCATAGGTGCACAGCAAGAACTGCAGGAGGCAGGGCTTGCTTGTTAGCTCAGTTGTTTAAAGCAACTGATCAGGCAAACTCAAGCACAGGGGACCATGGTTCGATCCTCAGTTCCACATGCCACACCAGACCTGCCCTTAAGTCAGCCTGAGCCAGCCAAAAAGAAAAAGAAAAAAAAAAAAAAAGAACTGCAGGGAGAGTGCCACTTGCAACAGCTCCAGGGAACCTCAGAGGATGGGGTCACCTCATCCATTTTTCCACCTATGGCCACACCCACCAACGATCCAGACCAAGACAGCCTGGCTCCCTGGCCATGGGGACCCATGCAGAGCACAGCACTCTTCCAAGAACTTCACAAACACGCTGTAATTAATGGATTCTTCCCATTGTACCTATCGCATTCTGCCATAAGGGCAGGGGTACTTTGCTTAGCAGTCTCAGGCTATTCACAGCCAATATGCTGTGAGGTGGGGTAGCTGCTTCTCTGGCTACCATTCCAGTCCCTTGAGATCTCTCCACTTTGCATGGACATAAATATGGCAGGTTAAGGGACAGTTCTGGTTTAGATGTGGAATTTCCCCTGAAATGCTCATGCCCTCAGAAGCAGAGCTTTTAGAGGCTGATTAGATCACACAGGTCTATACTCACCAGCAGAATCATCCATGGGTGAGTTAGAGACGAGTGTGCTGGTAGGGTCCCTATGTGTACACCCTGGAAGGGTGTGTTTCTCTACTGGCTCCTTCCACTCTCTGCTTCCTAGGCACCCTGGCATGAGCTGCTTTTCCTCTGCCCAGGTCTTCCCACCATGCTGTTTTTGCCTTGAAGCCAGCCAAACATGGACTGTAACTGTGTGCCAAAATCAATCTCTCCTCCTTTAAGTTATAGTGGTTGAGTGTGTGTCCCAGCAATAAGAAAGTGGCTAAGACAGGCAGCTTGAGCTGGCTCTGTTCTAGTCACACAGAAGTGGCTCCTCACTGCCCTCACTTGCCCTCACTCTGCTTTCCATTAGCTCCAAGGGCACATATGCCTACTCCACATTGGTAGCTTTAAAAACTTGCAAACTACTATTTGCAGCTCTCCCTGACACCCAGCAAGCTGATTTGCTACATCAGGACTTTGTACCCATGGCTTCCTGGGCCTAGAGGCCAGGACGTCCCACATCTCCATCGCCACAAAACTTCATCAGCTTTCAAGACTTGATGGGTGTATTGTTCACTGAAACTTTTCTCCACTTTCTCTTCCACATTCCCAAATAAAAATGTTTCCTCCCTCCTTTGCTCTGGAAGCAACACAGCAAAGAGGTTTAGTGCACCGACTCGGGAGTCTACTGCCTGGATTCTATTACCTACTCCAACACTCACTATCGCTGCACCTGTGCAAGCCACACAAGTTCTCTATTCTCCAACTTTCTCATCTGTATAAAGGCTAACAGCAGCTTCCACAATGGTCTGAGATTCAAGTGTAAGTCCATAAAAAGGATTTAGAGGAGCATGTACTTTTATTGCTAATTATCTTCACTTTCCTTTTGAAGAAGCTAGTATTCACAGAGGTATTCTGTCCCAACTCATACCAGGTAGGCACTGACCTAAGGTAAATGCGGCTCCACACACCACTGGATAGCCAGGCCTGTGGACAGCAGCTGAAAGCAAAGGTGCATTCCTCAGTGTGTGCTGAGGGTTAGCCAGGGCAAGGACAGCACTAAGCCTGCCCTCCCTGATCCTCACATGAGTTCTATGTTGGCACTTTTTCTAGATCCTACTGAGTCCTACAACTGGCCTTGAGCTCCTGGCTTCTTGACTGCTCTCTCCCGGGTACACTGTCATCTCATCTTTGGTATCAGCACCAGAAGAAGGAAAGAACAGGGGCACAGGTCAGCCCTGCAGTTGGCCACTATTTTCCTTATTTTACAGAGGAGGACTCCCAGGCTCAAAGAAGCTAAGCGACTCTCCTAAAACTTCATCACTAGTAAATATAGCACAAGATATGGAACCTCCAGCTCACACTAGAATCTTAGCCTCCCTCATGTGGCTTTAAAGTTCCCTTTCTCACACTAATGATGTCTGCCTGTGAACAACATCCCTACATCTTCAAGGTCCAGTATACACCTGAACACTAAACAAAGGCTAAGCTGCACACACAACCACAACTTTTCAGGTTTATGAAGATAGTATCGAAATTACTAAAACAAAAATCCATTTAAAAACCAACCAAGGGGGCCCCAGCTGGATGGCTCAGTGGTCTAAAGCCCCTACTTGGGAAAGCTTGGGCGGCTTCAGGGACTGCGGTTCAATCCCCGGCACCACATGCTGCACCAGCCCTGCCCTTGGGGCGAGCTGAGCCAGCCATAATAAAAATGAGTGAATAAACAAACAAAGGTTCTGAAACAAGAAAAATTAAATTAATTAATTAATTAATTAAATTCTTAAAAGAAAAAAAAAAAAAACCAACCAAGGCTACTTCAGTTGTTACCTATATTTCTCTATCATTAACACTCTAATCACAAGTTCTGCCAATGCCTGAGGGGAAAAGCGATGTCTAAGAGCTCTTCTGACACTACAAGGGCTTTTCGCGCTCTGGATGCACGCATGCCTTTCTGCAAGCTGTCCAGACACACATGCGGGCACACTTCCTAAGGTACTTTCCCGATCTCTGGCAACAAACTCTTAACAGCGAAGTGTCTTAGTGTGGAAGGCCTGTCCAAGGCCAACAGCAGCAACAGGAGGCACAGCACCTTCTCTGACTCAAGTCCCATGAATACTAAGGGCCAATACAGTCTTCAACAAAGAGGCCTCCAATTTGGGCAGTGGGAGGAAGGAGTCAGGGAAGCAGGTTGCTGCCTTACCTACCCTCAACTCCACCTCCTCCTCTGCCCAGCTAAGATACAGTCTAGGGAAAAGAGCACACCCAGCTTGGTTCAAATCCTAGCCTAGCCTCTTCTGGCAGTGTGACCTCAGGCAAGGTACTTAGCTTCTTCAAATTCACTTGTTTGGGAAATCCAGCAGAGGAGCAGGCACCTGTCTGGATCTTGTCAGTGTAGGCCTAGATTCTGTGTGGACTCAGTTAATGCTTGTCAATGCCTAGTGTTCGCTAGGTCCAATTCTGGGCACTAGAAACGCAGAGATAGGTGACATGAAGACCTCAAGTAGCTCACAGCTTAGTAGGGAACTCTAATGTGCAAGTATGTGATATGTTCAATGCAGAAGTCACAGACTGAAGAGGTGACTGACTACAAGTAGACCTAAAAATGTCACAGGTGGCCTTACACAAAAGGGTTTTGAAGGATGAGCAGGAGTTTTCCAAAAACACTAAAAGAGGCAAAGTAACATAAACAAAGGAACAACATAAGCAAAAAGAGGTGATATAGTCAAGTACATTGGAAAAGCTGCAAGTTTAATGTGGCTAAACTGTTATGTGGGGACAGAAGATGCAGAGATGGCGCATCAGTCACAACCTAGATTACCTTGCTCAAGAGAAAAGGTAGGGCCCAGCTTTTAGTATCCACCCTCTCAGCACCAATGCCCTTACTGTCAAAATGAGCCCTGTAATCACACCCTTTCCCATGTATTTGATTTAAGAGTTCTTCTCCTGGCCCTGACAGTAAGGCATTTCTGTCCCACAGATTATAACTCACTCTGGGCTATTATTCAGCTCCCCAGCCCTGGCCCTGCTGCAGTTAGTCCAAACATAATATCCTTCATGCATATATTATCTGTCTCCCTATTATCTGGAATCATTTCGGAATTAAATTTCAGTCCTGCAATATTGGCTTCAGGAGCGGCGCGCTTTATGGGCTAGTCAAAGGTTAGAATACCAATCAAAATAACAGTGCCGATGCAGCGAGACATTTTAATATTCCAAAACCCGGTAATTGTAAAAGGACATAATATTTTTTCCCTGATTACCCCAAAGGCAACACATGTTAACAAGGCGAGGGAAGGAGTGAAAGAAATTTCAGAGTTCAGACAGCTGTAAGACATATTTAAAGGAAAAGCCCAGGCTAGGCACTACACCAGGGGGGCAGGGAGACAGAAGACAGACATTCCCTGTAGCTTGAGTGGCGCTGGCCACCAACCCCAGGACTGTCCTCTGCTAGCTCTGGACAACCCCTCCAGTTAACTCCAAGGGCAGAGGTTGTACAGGATGGGATGTAACGGGAAGAACTCAGGATCTGGGGTCTTGAGTCCTGGCTTCTAGTTTCAGCTCACAACTTAGTGGACTCCAGCTCCTGAGACTGATGCCTCCAACAGTTTCAGCCCCCAACACAGCAGCAAGTGCTGCCCTTGTACTCACCTTCCTAGCCGCACCTGCACCCCGCCTCCCGCTCATGTATAATCTTGTCCCCTGGTCCTGCGCTACATGTGCATGCTTCGTCCCAGAACCAAGTAGGCCCCAATCTACCTGGCCCACAGATCTGTGGCCCACCTGGTCTTCCCTGCTCCATGGACAATGCCCTGTACTTTAGATAATGCCAAAGACCTAGCCCTCACCTACTGTCTGTTTCTGACCACTGGTAAGCCCTCCAAATCCAAAAAGGACCAAAACACTGTGCTTTTCTATATTCTAGATATTCATGCCTCTGTTGAGTTTTCATTTCCGTTTTATTCTTGTTTTTCTAAATTAGCTTCTGGATAGTCCTGATAGAAGGACACTGTGGCTGGCACAGTATAGCTTCCAGTCAAGAAGAGTCTCAACTTCTGCCCAGCTGCCTATCCCCTAAGTGACTCTGACCACCAACTCCAAAAAGGTGAGCTGGGAGCACAGTCTGGTCCTCTCCTGTCTCATAGTCTCCAAAACAGCTCAGCCTACTTGCTGAAGCCTCCAATCTGGATCATCCCGACCTGCTGGACTGCCTATGGCCCCCAGCAAAGAACTTCATTAAGGCCAAGAATTTATTCCTCCATAAGCCCTTAATTTATTACTGTGCTGATTGGGACTCTGAGTGCTCCAAGGTCAGGAAAAGTCATGCTCAATTGTAGACACCAATGCTCCCTTCAGCTGTTTCTTCTGCTGCTCTTGAGACCAGCCTCAGGAGCAGTCTGAGCCTCTCAAGGGAGAGAAGGGAGACAGACTATTTCTGGAGAGACCCAAAAAAATCTCCTTACACTCTCTAACGTCTGGTCCCAGTCTTATCCCTTTCAGAGCAAGGCATAGAGTACAAGTGACAAGGAAAAGTGCAGCATCAATCTCCATATCCTGCTGCATATAGCTCTGTTAGGTTTGAGGCGGCCTCTATCCCTACCACTGCTGGGCAAGGCTGGCTAACCCCTGTCTGCCAGGAGCAACTCAGAATCCTCCTGAGGCTGCCTGCTTGTTTCCTCCAAAACCTTCCCAAGCAGGCTGAAGCATCAGGGAATTCCTGAAAGTTTATGAGTGTGTATAGATACACTTGTATAGCTTGGACTAAATATGCATGACTCATATGTATACATGAGTAGTCATAGGTTTGTACATGTAGTGATGTATATGTGTGTGCATGCACAGTGGGTAAAAATATATTTTATCTACACATGTGTATATTCACATATGTGCATAGGGAGGTCTCAGCCAATCTTCCTATTGCTTGATTCCTTATTTATAACATCTGTTCTCACATGACCTTAGCCACCCACTTTGCTGGCTCCATCTTGAAACCTGCCAATCCCTAGAACAGCACCATCCCTGAAGTCACTACTTTAGACATCCTTTCTTTAACCATAACCTTCAAGCCTTCTATCTGGCAGGCTGGGCTATACCCAGTGGAGTGACTCATCTTACTGGATCTATCTATTTTTCTATATCTATCAGGCCCCTGCAATCTTCTTTCCTCAATATCCAGCTTAAAGCTCATAGTCCCTCTTATCAAATGCCATTTTGACAGTATCTTTGATTCTCTGTTCCCCCCAGCACAACTCCTTGAAGAAAACTTCCACCTTACTGATTCCCTCTCCCTAATCAATCTTCAACCTTTATTTCTCTAACAGGTCCTATGAACAAGCTCATGTCTACCTCACAGAGCAATACCTGCCTCAACTCCACACAGCTCTAGCCTCCTCTTCTCTTTCCTTCAAAGTCATATTTATGAAAAAGTTAACATTTCTCTAGTTATACTCTATTCATTCTTCAATTCATTTGGCTATTTGGCTTTTCCTTATATATTCAAAAAGCTTTCACTGAGGTCACCAAGGCCCTTGTTACCTTACGCTATCCTGCGCCACCCCTCAAACTCCTCTTCTGAAAGCACCTTCTTTACCTAACACAACACACTTCCATGGTCTCTCTTCTATCATTCTGTATTCTTTTTCTGTCTCTTTGCCATGAAAAGTCAAGAAAAACTAAATTTCCATTTCGATGTCCACCATACACTAGTGTGAAAACACTGAACACATTTCATCAACTTATGCCTTGGTTTCTCTCGCTGTTGTTGTTGTTGTTTCTCAGTTGTCACCCTGCTATGTTGATTAGCCTAGCCCCAAACTTAAGACCCTCCCACCTCTGCCTGCTGAGTAGCTGAGGTTTAAGGTGTATATCACCACAGTTGGCCAATGCCTCAGTTTCTCCACCTCAAAATGAGAAAAATAATAACTATTGCAGAGTTGTGGGGATTAAATAATGTATGCCTGGTGTCCAGCACAGTGCTGTCCAACACCAATACAATGTGAGCTGCATACTAAATTTGAAGTCTTCTACTAGTCACATTAGAAAGTAACATAAAACAAATGAAAGTGTTTCTAAAGTACATCTTATTTAATATATAAAAGTATTATTTCAATATGTAATCCATATAAAAATTATATTCTGCATGTTTTCATACCAAGTCTTTCAAATCTGATGACTTGTAGCACATTTCAAGTAGGAAGATAAAACTTCATCAGAAATAATCTGTACTGGGCCTGGCGAGATGGCTCAGTGGTCTAAAGCACCTGCTTGGGAAAGCTTGGGAGGCTTCAGGGACTGCGGTTCAATCCCCGGCACCACATGCTGCGCCAGCCCTGCCCTTGGGGCAGGCTGAGCCGGCCATAAAAATGAGTGAATAAATAAACAAAGGTTCTGAAACAGGAAAAAAAAAATAAATAAAATAAAAAAAGAAATAATCTGTACTTAAATTTGGTACAATTAATAGGTTAAAATATAAAGGTTCCTTGAAGACATTATAAATTTAAAATTAAAGGAAGCCAAGGGTGTTGACATGCACCTCTAATCCTAGTACTCAGGAGGCTGAGGTAGGAAGACTATTTCAAATTCAAGGCCAGCCTGGGCTACAAAGTTAAGCTCAAGGCCAGTTTAAACTGCATAGTGAAATCCTGTTTCCAAAAAAAAGAAAGAATGAAAGAAAGAAAATTTAAAATATGTCCCTCCTTTATACTAGCTA
This sequence comes from Myocastor coypus, assembly GCA_004027025.1. NCBI lineage: Eukaryota > Metazoa > Chordata > Mammalia > Rodentia > Myocastoridae > Myocastor > Myocastor coypus. The sequence goes on from PVJA010021904.1 coordinate 24,813, forward strand.
CACTTCAAGTAATCTTACTGCCACATGTACTAGAATAAACTATTAGTGGACAGCACAGGTGCTACAATATGAAGACCTGTCCCCTCCAAGCTTCACACTGAAATGTAACTGCCACTCTAATAGTGCAGAGAGGTGGGGCACTTAGGTGATTAGGGGCTGGGGGCACTGATGAATGCATTAAAGCTATTCTTACAAGAATGGGCTAGTTACAAAAGAGGGAGTTTCACTCTCCTTCCCCCTTCCTCTGTACTGTCTTGCCACACAAAGCCTTCCACCACATTATAACTCAGCAAGAAGGTTCTCATTACGTGTGAGCCCAGAACTAGAGCACCCTATGAGCCAAGTAAACTTCTATCATTTATAGTTTACCCCTCCTTTGGAATCTTGTTATATCAACAGAAAACAAACCAAGACAACAGGTCCTGTACACAGTATATACTCTATAAATAAAAACATTATTATTACTATAGCTGACTACTCTGTCTTCTCCATTTCAGACTTTTCCTCTTCTATTTAATGTTGCTATTTCTCAGTGTTCCATTCTAGGCTTTCTTTTCTCTCACCCTACGAGCTCTCCTTCAGCAACAGTCATTCACTTACACACCAATTCCCCCAAATCAGTGCCTCTTATCTACACTTCACCCCTGAGCCCCAGACCTATGTGCTCAACCTCTTCCTCAACAGCTTCACAACAATGTCTCAAAGGCATCTAATTTAACATGCCCCATACTAAATTCATCTTCTCCTCATCTTAAAGCTTCTCCTCCTTCCACTATTTTGGTAAATTCTTCCTAATTTGCTTACTCAAATCATAAACTCTGAGGTCATCTTGGTCTCCTTCATCCCCCACCACCACAGCCAAACAAATATCACTTCCTATCAACCATACAGTCTGTGCTGCTGTAACATCCATTTGGAAAGCATAGATTTATTCCAATATAATTGATGTATGACACAGTAACTCAGGGGAATGCAACTTTTGCACTTGATCACATGTCATCCTGTCCACTAGATATATTAAAGAAACACAGGAACTCTACCCAGGTGACAAAACTGATCCAGAATACACTAAATGTACATGCCCACCTACCAATCATGGAGATCACTACAGGTGACACACGCCACATCATCTGGTTACAACTTTCCATCTGATTTCAGACAGTCTCCTTCTATCACTTCAGTAACTAATAAGCTGAGCCTTCTTATGACCATTTTTATGAACAAACTTGGGACTTTTGCCATGAGTTTATAATGACTTTTTCAAGGTAAAGTGCTATTTTTATTGTGGTATTTGTATATTTCTTAACCATTTAACATGTGAAATTATTACCTTCTTATCCTTTTTCATAAACATGTCACTGAAATATTTTTCTGATGAAGTTTCTGAATGTTATGTTCCTAGGTACATTTTTTATTTTATTTTTATTTTTTTCTGTATTTAGGACAGGATCTACAGGGTCTACAGAGTCTCACTATGTAGACTGGACTCATACTGATCCGCTTGTTTTCAGCCTCCCCACATGCTGGGGTTACAGGCACGTGCCACAAACCCAGTCTCAACTGCTGTCTCAGCAGGGCTGACACAGAATGCCAGGAATAGAACCCCAGCTGCTGCACTCTGCCTAAGCAGGTGGTTTAGTCCACTAAGCATTCAGGCCAGCCCTGCTAGGTACATTTTTATTGAAAGACTTTCTATAACATGGGACTTTCCAGAATTTATGTGACATATTACTGCAAAACTGACTGTACCATTTAACATTCTAGAATCAATTCTTTTCTCTACTTTTCCCACTGCTATCAGCTTAGTCCAAGTAATTACCATCTTCAGCAATGATTGAATTCTATGATTCTCAACCAGGGATAGTACTTCCACCACTCCCCTCCATCTAGTCCACTAGAAATGTATGTGCAGTGGGGAGAGGAATCATTTTTGATGTAAAATGATTTACAGAATGGCAGTGAACAGGTTAGGGATCCTATAGGTTCAGCAGTGTCACTCACATAATGCTTTGTCCTACCAAAAAAATGCCAAAGTGCACCCCCACTAAGAAAAACCAGAAGCTCATCTCCCATGTCTGCTCTTAGCTCTCTCCATAGTGCAACCAAAAGAGCTTTTTAAAAATGCAAATCAGATGGTGCCTCTCTTATATCTAATACCCTTAATAGTTTCCCCTTGCCCTAACGATAAAGGTCAAAATCAAAATGTAGTCTCTAAGTTTCTGCCTTTCCCTCTGGCTGTATCTCACACCGCTCTCCTCTTCCATATTCACTGGGCTTTAGGTATGCAGTCATTCGCTTAACAAATAGTGATTAAATATGTGTGTGCTGTGATCCATTAAAAGTGATCAGAACAGAATAGTGAACAAAAGACAAAATTCTGTCTTTGGCTTCTATGAAGCTACCAAACTTCTCTTCACCTCAAGGCTATTTCCTGTCCTATTTCATGTGCTTAGCCAATTCCACTTTCAGATTTCAGCTTGTACACCCTTCTCAGAAAACTATCCCATGATTCCACCCCATTAAATTATTATACAATCCAGGACTCTGAGCTGTTCAGCATTACTCAGTGTGACTGAAATAAAATAATTTCAATACCCATCTTTTCTGATATATCCTCAAGACATAGCACAGTACCTGACACCCAGAAGGCATTCAAGAATGTTCACTGACAAAGACATGTATGTCTTGACACCTTATGAATATGTATATATAAATACATTCATAGCCATATACCTTTCCAAATATTTATGCAGGTGACTATATTTACATGAATATACAAAGTCATATGTAATGACATGTACATAAAATTTGGAGCATACTTACTTGGGGGCACTCACACAGGTATCCCTATATATTAATATATGAACATGTATGGCTGTGTGCATGTGTGTGTACAGTGACCATGTATGTGTGTTCCTCAGTGACAGCTCTGACCTCCTGGAGCTAGAAGCAGGCCCCCAAGTCTTTTTTAAGCTGACAGCTCAATAAAAATCTAAGATCATTCAATGGCATTCCAAATGTCAGCAAACACTGGCTTGCTGCACTCTGCTAGCAGGGAGGCAGAAAAAGTGGGAGACAGAAACCTGCCTGCTGAAAAGCTGCTCTTTCCTAGTGGCCCATACCACTTCTGGAGAAGAGAGGACAGTTGAAGGTCAATGTCTCCATTTAGAGGTCTTAGAAAATACAATGCTGAGTTCAGCCTCACTGAACTGCACATCTAGAACATGTAGCCAGAGGCCAGAAGAGACATGATGACACCCCTTGTTTTCTCCAGTTCTGCTTGGTTCACCTCATGGAAAGAAACCACAATAAACAACCAGGAACAGAGTTCTCCGTTTCCCTTGTATCCATTCTCTCCCTCTGTAACTCGTCAATCTGGCACAGAACCATTCTGAAAGTTCAGGATAGCTTCCCTCCAACTCTACAGGCCCAGTGGCATGAAGGTGGCCCTGAGTGGCAATGTTACCACATGGGTCAGCTGCTCTCCTGCCTTTCCGCCAAGAAACCTACAGGCAGAGAGCTATCCACATACCAAAAAGTCTAGTGAACTTCACAGGGTAATTGTTCATGGTCAGCGCCTGCCTCGCCTGGCCGGGCCTTCACATTGCATTTGCTGAGGCCAGCAAGCAGCTTCAGATGAGCTCTGACAGCTAGCATACTGTCTTCCAGAAGTAAATGCCTAGTTACACTGGCATGCTCATCTCTACAGAGACCCACAATGGAGGGCCTTTGTAGAGCTGGTTCTCCAAGCTGAGGCAGGAAGTCAGCAATTTCAGTATGCAAAGCACACATACTCTGTACTCAGCCCTGGACTCATGATGGGACAGAACAACAGTCTCTCCCCAGTTGGACATGTCCACAAGGAAACACACATGGAGTTAAGTTCCATGTGCTTTAAGTGATATCCCATGTGCCCAAAACCTCCAGGCAAGAGCAACTCAGCAGAAGTGATACCTGAATTAATCTTCAAGGAGAGGGACTATGTCTGCTGAAGATGACTGGGAGACATCTCACGCTGAGGAAATGCTCCAAAGGTAGGACAAGCCCTCTCAGCCAAAGATGAGAAGTAGTAAGAAGCAGCAGCACAGTTGCATGGCAGATCAGTAGGAGAGGGGTGTGGGGCCAAGGTATACAAAGAAGCCAGAGTGCACAGGATCTGAACACTGGGAGAAAACAAGGGAGCTTACAGAGCATGGAAACAAGTCCACAGTCATCCTCAGTGTGAGCTTATGACACCTTCTCCTCCACTGTCCTTCCACATGCTCATTTAGCTTCAGCCAAACACACTAAATAAATGCTGCTCTCCTCCCTAGAAAGCATTATCTTCTCCTTGTATCTGTATGCCACTTTCCTGGAGTTCTAGATCGAAATCCTCGGAATATCTAGCCTGGCCTTCCAGTGGCCTCTTTTATTCTCAGTCTTCTGGGAACTACCACCTCAAACCACAGCATGTCCTCTCTCCTTCTGCTTCCCAGGAACCAGTAAGCTGACAGGTAGCATAAGGTTTCTGAGGTTGCCCCAGAGCTATGGTCCTTCTATCACAATTATTTATGGAGGCATGTCTTCTAGTTGACTGGGCCCCAGAAGCAAGGAACCCTCTAAAGCAAGGACCTAAAGGATCTATTACTATACACTCTTTTTTTCATTTACCTAGGAAGTAAACCAAAACACCAGTTTTCCAAATGGGTCATTCTCTAGTACAGCCACTATTCTAGCTGTCCAGGGCCCTTCCTAACCCACAGCCTCTGCCAATTCTTCAGGTCCTTAGTGCTGCACTAGATAGAGCCAGTCTCCTCCTAGGTTCTAGTTTCTGCGGCCATTCCTCACAAAAAAAGGCCCTGCTGAGGCTGAGTGGAACCCAAGTGAGTCAGAATGCACTCTGCCACTGACTTCATCTAGAGGGCAACCTCAGAGCCAGTCAGAAGGCTCAGAGGCCAAACACAGGGCAGCTTACAGAATACTTTGCAGAGGCTCAGTTAGAGATTCATATTTGACTGAGATCCATGGAAAATCCCCTTAACTAGCATCACCGTGCACATCTATGACACCACAAAAAGCAATGCCACATTCCACACAGCAACCTGGTGCCCAGGAAGCTCCCCATTCCCAAAAATAACTATAACATGTTAGTGTATATTGAATAGGGAATACTGAATAGGGATATTGAGCACATACTGAATAGGGAAGAAGAACAAGGTATTTTGAGAAAAGAGGACAAAAAGAAAAAGAGAAGAGATGGGACAAGAGCTCTGAGGAAAGCAGAGGAAGAAGCAGAGGAAAACCCTGAGTGGGGCATAGACCGTACCTTTTTCAGATTAATCCACTGCTTGAAGTAATCCGCCACTGGCAAGCCCAAGTACTGGCACTGGCCTGGGAGCCTATGAGAAAAGGAAGAGAGAACAAGTTGGGCACAACACATGTCCCATGTATGGAGTCTTAAAACACAGAGTTCATAAAATCTTCAAGACAAATAGACCTCAATGACCAAAGCTAGGTGTGGTGGCTCACACCTGTATCCCAGCTTTCAGGAGGCTGAAACTGGAGGATCTCTATGAGTTCAAGACCAGCCTGAGCTATAAAGTGAGCTCAAGGCCAACCTGAACTACATAGCAAGACCCTGTGTCAAAAAGATGAAAGAAAGAAAAAAAAGAAAGACCAAACCATTAGCCACTGAACCCATTACATCCAAAAAGGGACTCTACCTTCTGCACCAGACCCTAGAACAAGCCATCAGACCCAAACAACAGTGTCTGGAGACACTGTTGATAAATAAACCAGCAGCTATTTCCTTATGATCTACAGCAGGCTAAGTACTTTTCTTAAATTTTTCACTTTTTTATTTTTTTATTTTTTTATACAGGGTCTCATTATACAGTTCAGGCTGGCCTTGAGCTCACTTTTGTAGCCCAGGCTGGTCTCAAACTTGCACTGATCCTCCTGTCTCAGACTCCCAAGTGCTGGGATTACAGGCGTGCGCCACCATGCCTGGCTCATTTTTCACATTTAATCTTCAAAAAATAATGCTGTGAGGTAGGTACATTTACCTGTGAGGTTATATACATCTCACAGACAAAAAAAAAAAAAAAGATTCAGAGAAGTTATGAGGTCCCAAAGCTAAAAAATGGATAGTGCCAAAAACTAAACCCTGCTCCATCTCACTCCAAAGTCCATGTTCTTTCCAGAAAACCAATCTGCTGTCCTTTTATTACAGCAGGGAGGCAGAAATGAAAAACAAGAGGAGAGAAAAAGCACATAATACAGAGGAACAAGGAGGGTCTCAGCTCACTTTCAAGGCTCTTAATTATGGACTCATCTCAGATTTAAAAAATAAAAAAGGACCATGCAGAAAGATAGGTAGGAGTCAGGTGTGGTGGTGCACACCTGCAATTCCAGTACTCCGGAGGCTGAGGCAGGAGGATCATTGCAAATTCAAGACCAGCCTGGGTTGCAAAGTGAGCTCAAAGCCAGCCTGAGCTGCATAGCAAGATCCTGTCTCAAAAACAGACCAAAAAAAAAAAAGGAGAGAGAAGGAACAGGAGAAGAAGAAGGGGGAAGAGGAAAAAAGGAAGGAAGGAAGAGAGAAGAGAAGAGAAGAGAAGAGAAGAGAAGAGAAGAGAAGAGAAGAGAAGAGAAGAGAAGAGAAGAGAAGAGGTCAGAATTCAAACTAAGGGTTTGGGGCTGGGGACATAGCCCAGGGGCACAATGCTTGCCTGACAAGTGCAAAGTCCTAAGTTTGATTTCTGGTACCAAAACAAACACACAAACAAACGAACGAACAGTAATCCTAGCACTTGGGAGGCTGAGGCAAGAGGACTGGTGTGAGTTCAAGACCAGCCTGGGCTACAAAAGTGAGCTTAAGGGGCTGGGGAGATAGCTCCGAGGCACAAGTGCCTGCTGGGCAAGTGCAAGGTCGTGAGTTCGAACCCTGGTCCCACAAAAAAACAAAAAAACAAAACAAAAAAAAAAAAAAAAAAAAAAAAAAAAAAAAAAAAAAAAAAAAAAAAAAAAAAAAAAAAAAAAAAAAAAAGTGAGCTTAAGGCCAGCCTGAACTGCATAGTGAGACCCTGTCTCAAAAAGACAAAATAATAATAATAATAATAATAATAATAATAATAATAATAATAAATGAATGAACAAACTAGCCAGCTAAAGATTTTTTTCTTGTTTTTAAATTACAATTTACCAACTCCCTCCCTTCTAGCTAATGTAGACTCATAAACTCAACCAAAAATGTATAATGTCTAACAAAGTCAGGAACTTACAGTTCAAAAAATAAGATGTAACCACTGCTCATAAGAGCGCAGTTTATCCAGGAGAATGGACAGTGAAAGAAAAAAGCACCACCAAAACAATCCAAATCCCCATCAACCGAGGAATGGAAAAAGATGTGATTATATATAATGGAGTGCTACTCAGTCATAAAGAAAGATAAACTTGACCCATTTATGGCTAAGTTGATACACCTTGAGATCATACTCTTAAGTAAAATAAATTGTGCACGTGTAAATACTGCATTGTTTCTCTGGTGTGAGAAACTGAAAGTGTAAATAAAAACCAAAATATGTAATACGAATTGTGAAATATAAAGAAATTATTCAAAAGAAGAGAGGGATTGGGCCGGCAGGATGGCTCAGTGGTCTAAGGCGTCTGCTTAGGAAAGCTTAGGCAGCCACAGGGACTGTGGTTCAATCCCCGGCACCACATGCTATGCCAGCCCTGCCCCCAGGGCAGGCTGAGCAGGCCATAAAAAATAAAAAGAAAAAGAAAGAAAGAAAGGGGGGGTTAGGGAGGAAGAGCAGGGAAAGGAAAAAGGAAAGAAGAGAAAATAAAAAATGAGAAAAGGAGGATAAAATGGAAACAAAGCTTTATAAATAAGGAGGGGAAGAGGGGTTGAAAGAAGGGAAGGGAAGGGGAATGGGAAAAAAGAATCAGGATATGTCACATACAGGTAGACATTCTGTATGATGAATGTGATCGTTACGTACATCTAAAATGTACCATAAATTTAATCTTTTAAAGAAGCAGTGCTAATCTGGAGTGTAGAGATGTGGGAGCATGGAAGAGAAAAGATCAGCATGTTTTCTTTCTAAAAGGACTGGCCATGGGCAATGGAGAGCCTCTCAGGAGCTGGGACTTACCAAGACTGTTCTGTAGCCAGCAAAACCAACACAATGTAAACGCTAAGTGGTAACCAGGAGACAAGAGGCAGCAGCAGCAGAGACAGTGGCTGGAAACAGAAGAGCCCTAAAGGAGAACCTGGGGACCTCATGGGAAGTGAGCCCAGCTAGAATGAGAATTCTAAGTGTAATAGAAAGCCTGCATGTTGAAGGGCTTGGTCTTCTACCTGTGGCACCAGTGGGAAGTGGTGGATCCTGCAGGAGGAAGAAAAGCTGCTGGAGACATGCTAAGGAAGAGGGCGCTGGGACCCCAGGATGTCTCTGTGTCTGTGTGTCTGTCTCTGTGTCTGTGTGTCTGTGTGTGCCTGTCTGTCTGTCTATCATATCAAAGGTTTACAGCCTAGATAGTGCTATAGTTTGAATATGCTCCTTAAAGCCCACGTGCTGAAAACTTAATCCCTAATGCAACAGAGTTGAGAGGTGGGATCTTTAAGAGGTGGTCAAGATTTATGTATCACAAGAGTGAGTAAGTAATAAAGTGAGTGGATTTCTGATAAAAAGATGAGTTCAGCCCCTCCCTGTCTCTTTCCCTTTTCTTCTCATTCTCTTTCCACAACCTCTGTCCTTACTGCCTTCCACAATGGAAAGACAAAACAAGAAGACTACTGCTAGATATAGGCCTCTTCACCCTGGACTTCCCAACCTATAGAGAAATCAGTCTCTAGTCTTTGTAAATTTCCCAGTCTCACTGCACATGATGGAATATGTCTGTGATCCTCATTTGGCAGGCTGAGGCAGGAGAATTACTGTAATTTTGATTTCAAGGCCAGCCTAGACTACCTAGCAAGTCTCAAAACATAATAATAAATAATAATAAATTATCCACTCAAAGGTAACTGTAATACAGCATATTATAAGACAGCTAACATCTTGCTATGGGATAAACACAAAGTAGGAAGTGGTGCCAATGAAATACGTTTGACCCCAAAGAGGTTCTACTTGGTCAGTTTTGTCACTGGTTTTAAATTTTCTGCATATAACGTATACTTTACTGCCCAAACTAGAGTAGACTGTTTCCACTGCTCCAACCTTGGTAAATTCTGGAAGGACCAGGATTTGGAGATGTAATTTTAGATAAGTACCACATCATGGGAAGCACGCAATATCTGCTGAGTCCAAGATATTCAAGAGACATCTGGCAATGCAATGACACCCAAGAAGCACCTAGACATCCAACTTCAGAAGCAAGCTGGACTAGTGGTATACAGACTGCTGAGCCATGAATGCAATTTAAGTAAATTTAAAGCCAAGAGAGTAACAAAACCACTTGGGAAGAGTAAGGGCACAGTGGGCAGAGGGTCCACACCAATGTTTTAGAAGTTTTACTGAGCTAAAATGAAACTACTTCTACCCCATCACCACACATAAGCAGCAACCCACTTTAAATTTTTACTCAATTAGACCCAAATCGCACCGCTGGGAGCTGAGCCTGCGCACCCGCCGCGGGTAAGCTCCCTGCGCCACTCTGCCCCACCTCTGCGTTCCCGCGACTAACTTCCTGTTCCAGCCCAGACCCAAATCGCACCGCTGGGAGCTGAGCCTGCGTGCCCGCCGCGGGTAAGCTCCCTGCGCCCCTCTGCCCCGCCTCTGCGTTTCCACCACTAACTTCCTGTTCCAGCCCAGACCCAAATCGCACCGCTGGGAGCTGAGCCCGCGCGCCAGCTGGGTCAGGATCCTTGGCCTGCCTTCCCTTTCCCCGCCCCCCGCCCCCACCCCTTTTTTTTGAACCCTTCCAGCCCAAGCTCCAGCACCGAACCCATCAAATAGTCCGTTTGGCAACCGATCTGGTCCACGAGCCTACCAGGACTACTCAATCCCAAAGCTCCACCTCCACCTACAGACCACATCCCCCAGGATTCACAAAAGCTAGCAGCCAGAGCCCCAACACAAGAGTCAGGAACCTCTGTAGAAGAACCACCTTGGAGTCTCCAGACCAAACGCCCATAGACACAGCATAACATCACCAA
>PVJA010021905.1:0-34946 GCA_004027025.1 Myocastor coypus
AAAAAAAAAAAAAAAAAAAAAAAAAAAAAAAAAGAAGATCTTTTATATGAACCATCGTAATAAGAGCTGATGGCAAATTTTATAAATTAAATTAACTTTTAGAAAAATATCCTCCCCAGAAAACTTTGCTATTGTATTCCTTCATACATTCTGGAATATGAAACAGAGGCTTAAAAATCTGTTTTTCAGTAAGGGAGCATATGCCATATGTAATAAAAGACTATGAGATCTACATGTAGATTCTTCATTTCAAACATTCATTTTATTCTGGAATCCTCAAATGTCTTCTTTACTCATGAGTGAACACTTCTGCTACTCAAAATCTCCCTGCTATTTCAGTGTTTTCCAACTGAGATAAAACAATAGAAAGACAGTGACTTACAGAGCATGGAGCAGTGCTACAGGCCAGGAAGGAAATCAATGTACAGCATAAGTACTCTTGTAAAGTTGATGCTTCAGATAATTGGAGCTTAGTATGACAGAGAACCCTAGAACCCAATGATTTTATTACTTATTCCTCAAAATGACCTAACTTGGTATACGGGGGAGCTCAAACATTTATCCACCATAGTGCAGAACGACCAGTTGACTCTTCTATTGAGAAGAGTCTATTCTCAAGAAAATAACATGTGGGCATGGCTGATATGCACTTAGTAGGCATGTGCGGAGTGTTTCATCCCACAATACCACAACACATATTCTTCTCAGCTGTGTATAGAATGTTCTCCAAATTAGACTTAGTGGTTCATAGAATGTGATTAAGTAAATGCAAAGGAATTGAAATTGTCTCATGCATATTACAGACTGTAGTTGAATAAAATTGGAAAATCGGTGACAAAAGGAGCCACAAAACTCCACAGAAACATGCAAATTAAATGACATTCTGCTGAACAACCAATGGATCACATAAAATTAAAGAAGAAACTAGACACTATCTGCAATTCAATGATAATTCTGAAACAATACGAGGGTGCCTATGGGATGCAATGAAATCAGTTCTATGGGGAAAGTTTTTCAGTTAACCCTCACATCAGAAAACCAGAGCGAGCTCAGATAAGCACACTGGTGTTGCATTGCCAACTTCTACAAAAAGAAGTGCAAGTCCAACCCAAAACTCCTACAAGGGAGGAAATGGTAAAGATCAGTGTAGCAGTCAATGCAAGTGAGACTAAGAAAATAATGCAAAGAGTAACTGAAGAGTTGTTTCCCTGAAAGGTTAAATAAAATTGATAAAACTTTAGCCAACAGGGATACTAAGGATCAGGGAGAGGAAAGGAAGTAAGAGAAAAGAAATAGAGAAGAGAATGAAAACTTAAAGGAAGCTTTTATAAATAAAGAGTGGAAGAGGGCGGCTGGGCATGGTGGCTCACGCCTGTAATCCCAGCACTCGGGAGGCTGAGGTAGGAGGATCGGTGCGAGTTCGAGACCAGCCTGGGCTACAAAAGTGAGCTCAGGACCAGCCTCAACTGCATAGCGAGACCCTGTCTCAAAAAGACAAAAAAAAAAAAAAAAAAAAAAAGAGTGGAAGAGGGATTGGAAAGGGAAAAGGTGAATGGGAAAAGAAGGAGTCAAAATACCTCATGTACAGTTGCAAATTTCCTATGATGAATGCGATCTTTTTGTATAGCTGACATGCATTAATAAACTTAATAATGAAAAGCACCTGGCATATCAAAAGTATTTAGTAACTGACCCTTTTAGTCCATATTCAAGTCAGTGAATGACATGATGCATGATAATCTTTATCCACATCATGCCGAGCAGAATGTTCCAGAATGTCTTAAGTTGACAACTGGTTGAATATGGGGGGGCGGTAGGGGGGGTAGATAAGAAATGAGATGGTTGTTTAGATGGAAGTAATATCAGCATGTGTTGGGAGTAAGGAATACGTTAATCAGAGGAATCAGAAGAGGGTCAGGAAGAAACAGGTGTGCATCCTTAAGCATAAATAGATCTCAGAGCGGGAGTGGAGCAATGACAGAGGGGCCCTTACAGTTCTAAGACAAGGAGGAACAACAGGGTAAGAGATATATTTGGGCCTTGGTAGGTGGGCCAATACATTTGGAGCATGAAGTGGGAGGAGACTGAATAGCAAAGGAAGACTTCAATTTAAAGGCATGATGCTAGCAACTCCTAATCCATTATGGCTTGGAGTTACTTCTTGCTAATTCACACAGAAACATTAAAAGAAAGAGATGTTCAGTAATTCGCGGCCATCCCAATCGAGTCTGCTTGGCCCTGAGTGTCTGCTGGTAAGAAGCCTGCTTACCCTGCTATATTTAGAGGTCTGGATTTCAGGATGTATGCTTCGAGCGATCTTGTGAAGTAGCCCTTCACTCTTTTATACTCTAAAGTCTAGTGCCATCAAACTCCCGAGTGGTGCCCAAGGTTCCTTGCAAGGCCAGGACGTTGGATCCTGCAGGCAGCAACAGCCCTGAAGCCCGAGGGCTGTCTGCCATGGAAAGCTCCTTCATTCTCCATGCATCTAGCTGTGCAGAACAAGCTGGGGAACAAAGAGCCCCGAAGCTTGTCTACGACATGAAGTCCACTGTAAATTTTGTTTTTATTCTGAATGAAAGAGTCCTTTATGTGTTGAACTTATGGAAATTTAAAGAAATTGATATTCATGTGAAAATAGTCAAGTTTGGGCTCAATCCAAGTGCTATTAAAAGTTGGCGAGTAAAATTAGACTATTCCTGGAGGCTTTTAGAAATACTGCTTGTTCACCAAAAAATAACCAAGACCTTAGAGCTCTTGGTTAGTAGGCTTCAATCAGCTCGGATGGTTCACTTATCCATGCACCCCATCCTCAACTGCATTTATATTCATGAAATGTCCTAATAGTCACCTAGGCTTATGGAGGACATCACGTCTTCTGAACCGTTTTCCATAATTAACTCATATTTTTATCATGTTATCATTAGAAAACAAGCAAGGGCATAGGTGGTAATAATTACCCCAGGTGGCCGCTTGCTAATGGGAACAATGTATTATTGGGATTCAGAACACAGCTAGACTCTATAGGTGGTGCTTCTGTGACTACCTGCACCTTGAGTACCCACAAGGCTTTTGCTCATCTGTAAAGTGGGTTAGTAACATTATACAGAATGATGGGTGAAAAAAAAGACTTCATGGTGAGGATATTCTTTGCAAATCAGAACGCCATCAGATGCTAAATATGATACAAATGTAATCAAACATCTAGTCAGTGACGCAAACGTAAATTCAACCCATGTTGTGAATCCCAACTCAGGAATACTATTTCAAATGGATCGCAATTATTTTTTTATTTTACCTTTTTGTATGTATGTATGTATGTATGTATGTATATATGTATCTATTTGCCATAGGGTCTTGCTATGTAGCTCAGACTCACAGCTATCCTGCTATCTCAGCCTCCCCGGCACTGGTATTGCAGGACTGTGCTGCCATGCCTTGTTCCAGTGGCCAGTACAGCGCATCCATAGTTCAGGGGCCAGAAGGTCATTGCAATACTGGTGGTCAAACCCCATTCTTTGCCCATGCCCGGCATGTACTTAGTCTGCTGAGCTATCTCCTGAGACATAGACTGAAATTATTAACCTAAAGTTACCATGATCAGCTTATTGGGAGATCAGTAGTTTCAATACTTCCAAATTCTGTGGGGATGACCAGAGCCCCCTGGCACTCCGTGAGAACTCCTCAGTCAATTCTGCAACTTGCAGAATGGTGCTGAAGAAGACTCATATGGAAGGTCTATTTTTTCTCACATGACTCCCTCTGCTTCCTGTGGAATGACCCGCTAACTAAGTTGAAATGACATTGCCTAATGCTGTAAACTGTATAGAAAGAGAATGGTCCCTCCTATGTCCTCAAGGACTCTGTGCTCTTCAAGATATCAAAGGCAAGGCACAGCTGCTACTACTTTAAACATCTGCCAAATCGTGTCCGCTACAGGGACTTTAACAAATATGAAAACACCCGCAAATCAAAACAGTGACTGTGTACTGAAGAGTACGATGTCTCCAGAGATTCCTTACAGAGGAACTTGGTGCCTAAACATGGTAACTTCTTGTAAGAAGATTCTAGTTCTTTATCATTCTATGTCTTGAGTATATTTATTTTATGTATGTATGTACGTACGTATGTATGTATATGAGTATGTATATATGAGGTCTCACTATGCAGCTCGGACTCATACTGGTCCTCCTGTTTTCAGCCTCTCTGGCGCTGGGATTACAGTCATGTGCCATCATCCCACTCAGCGCTCCTGGGGACAGGGTTGGCGTGGCATATCGTGCCAGGCCTTGACCCTCGGTCCTTGCTCTTGCCTAAGCAGGTATTTAGTCCACTGAGCTATCTCATCTGTCCATGAATATACTTATTTTAAAGAAGCAGCAGTGCAGTGTACCTGACTGTTTCCCACCTTCTCAACTAAATTATGGAAACTGCGCTGAGCACCCGATTATCCTTGGTCCATCTGACACGTTGGTGATGCAGGTCAATGCACTCAAAGGCCTCTGGTCCATATCAGGCGCTGCAACAGATCCTTAACACTGGATCTGATGCTGCGTGATTCAGAAATAGCTGACAGAGAAGGTACAACAAGAGCATTAACTTCGTGCAAGCTGTCCACGTTTCTACAGAACAGGTGGAGCTGGAAGGTCCTTCTGTCTCTGAACTACCTCTGAATTCTGCCACTGGAAAGCCTTGCTGTCTGAGCAAAGCAGTTTGCCCTTCCGATTCACTTCTACAAGTTTTAATAGAAATTTAACTTGCAAAGCAATTAATTAAGGCTTATTAGAAATAGAAACTCTATGTGATTTAAATGTCAGGCACCATGCTGAGGACTTCCTGTAGCTTATTCCAGTAAATCTGCAGAACAGCCAGAGGAGGTGAGTGTTGGTAGTCCAGGTCAGATATACGAGACAGATTTCATCTGGCTTCTTCCCACACTCTTTGGTTGCTCGAATGTGCAGCTTGCTGTACTCTACTGTGGTCTGACACATAAACCAGGAGGTCACTGAAAGTCTAAAATCTCAGCTTTCCTCTATTCATCTAATTAAACTATTCAGTTTACCAAGATCTCTAGGCATTCCTAGTGCACATTAGAGCTTGGGAAGAGCTGACTTGGAGCCAAGACTTGAGCAGACTGAGTGCTATCACTGAAGCAGGGGTACGTGCTACGATCCGTCTTCCCCGTCCACTTGGGCAGCAGACGGAAAGGTTCCATATGAGCCAGCCATTTTTCTTCTCAGCTCCAAATACTCACCAATAGAGTGCTACGTGTAGATAATGTGCACATAACGGGTTCTCAGTTTGGTCATTCGTTTTACTTACTAAACAATCACTAACCTGACAAAAGAACCCACGTCCCTCTGACCCTGTCTTTCTGTGTCTAACATTTATTGTTTTGATATTCAATGACAGTGTTAGGGAGCTGTTGCTAGCTGTCTAAGTAACTCAGAACTGAGGAGATCCTGTTGACGGAACTCAGTGCCTGAGCCAGGAAAGTCTTGAGACAACCAGAGTGGAAGGGTTATCATGGTTACCCTTTTCTGTCCCTATGTTTTTGCATATTTTTGGCTACTAGCTTCTCTGTCAGATCTGTAGCCTCTGCCTTGTGTCAGGGCGTTATCATTTTCAGCCTTTGTTCATCAAGGATATGTCTCAATTACTTTTCTCTAGTAGCTAGGACAAATACCTGACACCCAAAAGAATGAAGGAAAGGTTTAATTAGTCACAGTTGCTGGAGATTTTGGTTCTTACTCAGCTGGCTCCAAGGCAGAGTGGCACTTGGCACAGAACAACTTCTCATGGTGGTGGCACACAGCACAGAGCAAAGGGAGTGTCAGCAGCCCAGGTAGCCAGCTAGCCTCTCTTCCTTCTTTACATTGTAGTGTAAATAGTCTGCCCCAGGACAGGTGCAGCAGCCACACCCTCAATAATCAACCACAAACATCAAAAGATATTCCTTGACTGCATGAGGCTTGGGGGGGCAGATACACAAAACCCATCACAGAATGTTAGCTTCAATGCATAATCCATATGAGAAATGAATACAATCTATGACAGGAAAATGCATGCTACTTCTCCCACAGTTCCATTACTGTGCTCTCCTGTCCCTATGAGGAAATAAGAGCCCAAAGAACACCTGCCATTTCCTTTGAGCCTTGTGGTAAAGAACAGATTACAAAAGACCAGTATTCCTCCATTTCACAATTTGTACTTCTTTGGTTTTCTAGAATATTACCAACATAATCAACTTTCTCTAGGTAGGGATTCAATCCTTCAGTAAGTTGGGGAAGTACAGCTGGAAGCTGTCCTGGTCTCTCTCAAAACTCTCTCTCTCTCTCTCTCTCTCTCTCTTTCTCTCTCTCTCTCTCTCTCTCTCTCTCTCTCCCCACCCCCCCCACACACACCATACACACACAGTGATTTTCAGAATGAGTCAAATCCGGTTGTTAAGATTTTAAAGTTCTTTTATCTTTAACTTCTCTGCTGTCAATGCTTTGATTCCACTGGTTTTGCCTGAATTACCCTAAGCTTCCTTATCAGGTCTCTCTGTGTCTAGGCCATCCTTCCTAATTTGAAATTTGGAAGGCCTCTATATTTCTAAAATTTTGTAATCAATATTAATTTTGGCTGAAGGATGTCTTTTAACAATGTATCCCGTGTCCATCACTTTTCAAATCAGATATTTGCTGTCATTGGGCATTATTTCATTTTCCTTGTTCAGTGTGGAGGTATAGGTTATATTCTCCTTTCCTTTCCTTTCCTTTCCTTTCCTTTCCTTTCCTTTCCTTTCCTTTCCTTTTCTTTCTTTCTTTCTTTCTTTTCCTTTTCTTTCTTTTCTTTTCTTTTTTTTTTTCATCTTTTAGAGACAGGCTATTGCTATGCAGTTCAGGCTGGCCTTGAGCTCACTTTTGCAACCCAGGCTGGTCTTGAACTCACACTGATCCTCCTGCCTCAGCCTCCCAAGTGCTGGGATTACAGGCGTGTGCCACCATGCCCAGGTCTGCCTTCTTTGTCAATAATGTTACGAATTTAATGAGAGAATGTGGCAGAATTAAGGTTGAACTATTAAGATGAGAGCTTTAAAGTTCCCTTTAGTCATACTTTTTTTTCATTTTCTAAAGAGAATGCACAAAACATTGAAAAATAGAAATATCAAATAATTTCACTAATCAAAAATGATAGGAATTCAACAGTGGTTGTTATATTACATATTGCTGTGTTTCAATTAATTGTCTAGATTACTAGGTAAAACCGTGTAAAATTAGCCAAAATTATCAAAAAATTGAAAGAGAGTAATAATTTAAGTATTAATTGCTTCTTTCAATAGACCCATAATCCCCTCAGTACTAAAACCCATAATCCCAGGGATCATGGATCAAGTCTCAAACTCTAGAAGTCCCCACCCAATGACTACATGAGGCTTTGCGGGGACAACTAGACACAAACCATAACAGTCCAGTGGACCCTACTCAACTTATTCCTCAAGATGTGTCTCCACTCTCTGCTTCTTCTCTTTCCTATTCTCACCAGAAAATCCCCTTGTCTTCCTCATTACTCTGGAGGACACCTGGCCTAAAAGCTGTAAAACACTCTGCTAGTGCTTCCCCCCTCTTATTTCCTCCACTCAGTCTGGCTACTAAAATACCTCATCAGGCCTACTTCAGTAGCCACTTATATTAATTCCCTCCATCTATGCTGGCCTCAATTCAAGTTATTCTTTAAATACCCACCGAAAAAGGGAGTTAAGATATAAATCAAGTTAGGTGATCATACTTCTTAATGAGCTTTGTTACAATAAAATCTTGGTTTCCAAGATTTTCAACGCTCAAGTTCAGAGCCTTCTTCCTTATTGTTTTGTTCCCTCCTCTTACCACCTGTCTGTCTTTCTCATTTGGTTTCTCCTGTAAGTTAAACTTTGTCCTCATTGATGTTTTATTCACTCTCTCTTCTTCAGCTACACTGTAGAATCTCCACTTTACTTTTAATAGACAACATTTTTTGTTTATTTATTTGGTGCAGGGTCTTGATCAGTAGTTCAGACTCATAGTGATCCTCCCTTCTTAGCCTCCCCAGCACTGGGATTACAGGTGTGCACCACCAGGCCTGGTTTTAGGGCTGGGATGGCATGCCATGGGTTTGGGGCCAGTGTGGCATACGGTGCTGGCGATCAAACTCAGGCTTTATGACTGCTAGGCAGGTGCTTAGGCCATCAACCTACCTCCCCAGCCCAAGGGCCAGCATTGTTAGCTCTTTAACATTTAGTATAGAAGCCCTCTTGCAAGAGAAGACATGCTGCCTATAACCTAAAGTGGTCTCCTGCTACCCCATGTGACCCCTATTATTAGGTAACTGAACACGTGACACCGTCTTAGCTCTCCCTGCACTCATGGTAACCATCAGTGGTTGCTTGGCCAGTAGCGTATTGACACTGCTCCCCACGAGAACAAAGCTCCAGTAGGGCAGAATCGTGGACCACTTGGTTATCATTGGAACTTTAGGGCTGAGCCCACAGAAGGCGTGCGAGAAATGTGCTCAAAGGAAGACAGTGCATAAGGTTGCCCTAAAGAGGAAAGGCTCCCAGAGTGCACCTGGGCCACATCTCATTTTATGAGGAAGGTCAAGTTTCAGGCCTTGTTGCACTTTCTTTAATCCCTTATCCTCAGTGTCTGCCAGTTACACTTTTGTGTTTGGGATGTCCTTTATTATCAAGTTCTGTTGCCCTAGGCTTCAGAAAACTGTGTAGTAACTACAGTTTTCTAATGAAATAACTTGACAGCAGAACCAAGTGCTTCGCATATTTCAACCTTTTGCTGAGAAATGAAGCGAAGCCTAAGGAAATGCCATCTGACTAATTTCTAACCAATGCAAATCTTCTGAGTCACTTCTAACAAAAATGTCAGGGTTCTAAAAGCACAAAGTGATAGGTCAAGGCTCACCTCAGCCTCCAAATCTGCTTTGATCCAAAAGCAAGTCTGAAGTCCAGTGTTTCAGGCCTACCCCATTGTCTTGGGAAGGAGAGAAAACATAGCATCTTAAACAGGTATCCCCCATCCTTCAATAAATGGAGCAATTGCAACTGCTGGCTATGTCTTCTCACTAGTCTATTGTCTTTGTTCATGTTTCTGATTATTTCTCTTTCTCTGTGAAATAGACTGATCCATACCAGTCTGGCCTTCAACCTTGATGTTCTACATTTCCGCTGTGCAGAGTTAGTTCTCAAGCTCCAGTGAGTTCATGTGATTGGCTGAGCACTCTAGTCAGGAGCTACCATGAATGGGAAATGAGATGACTGCTCCTGAACTCTTATCATCCTCTGCTGTTCTGGTCCAATCTGAGGTGCCAATGAGGCCTGGGGCTAACGCATGCTGTTTCCTGCTCTCTAGGGCTCTGTCATCTTCTCTAGATCACTATACTGAGGGGAGAAGACAGCTTTCCCAGAGCAGTAGTAGGACTTAGGACAATGGAAGGTAACCTGACAATGTGACCGCATGGAGGTTTTTCAGTACTATCAGTGCTGTTCATCAATATTCTAAAGCTGTCATAGTGGGGCTGGGGAGACAGATCAGTGGTCTAAATGCCTATGTGGCAAGTGCAAGGACCCAGGTTCGATCCCTGGTACCACATGTTGTGCCACCATGCTGGCCACCAAAATCAGACTTGCTGGTGTACACTTGTAATGTCAGTGCTGGACAGGGTGAGACAGGAGGAACACTAGAAGTTCAGACTATATAACAAGACACCATAGCAAATAAATAAATAAATAAATAAATAAATAAATAAATGATTAAAAACAATGAAGATGTCCTAAGCAACACTTACATGGTATGGATCATTCTAAATGCTGTGAATTCAGGACCAGTTACAAAATATTACTTGTCTCCTAAAAATATATAGTTCAATATAACTAGATAGGCAGTTTCTTATTATTAGTACGTAATAGTAATAGTAAAATGAACTATTACAATGAAATAAAATAAGTGAGTGAAGTTATTTTTGAGCACTTTGTGTTTAAAGTGAACACTAGAAATGACCCTGTCTGGGAGGAGCAACTAGGGCTTCTCGGTGGCCCAGTGATAGTTGAGGCAACTCAGGAGGGATGGGGCACCAGCTCTGCAGAGATACAGTAGAGGTAACATCATGGAGAAAGCTCTAGCAGAGAGTGTTATGGCTTTTGGGCCAGGTGTCCTTCAGAACAACGAGCAAGTTAAGGCGGTTTTCTGGTGACAACAGAAAAGAGAGAAGATGAAGAAGCAGAGAGTGGAGACACATCTTGAGGAATAAGTGGGAGTTAAGTTGAGTAGGGTCCACTGGACCATGTGACTGGACGCGAAATTCCGCTTGTAAACATGCGGAACTGAATTAGCATAAGGTGTATGTGGAGGCTCTGAGTACTTAGACAAAGAGCCCAGGTCTGATTTTTCGTAAGCTGTCTGGTAGAAGAAGAAGGAAGAATGTCAGCTTGGAAAGTCATAAGAGAACACGACTGCGTGGAACTCTGAATATTTCAGTAGCTACGATGCCTCTGAGTCATATGGCAGTGAACCTTGAGAAAGAGGGGTGAATTCACAGGTAAGCCATTCGCTGCACGTTGTTAGAACCAGCAAGCACAAACCGTGAGCTCTATGTGCAGCTCTTGTCCTGAGGTTTACATAACAGTAATTAATGTTACATCCACTGGAGGCTGACATGGTGCTGAGGATCACAGGAAGAATGATGTCTGCTGAACATACAACTTTCCTAGATCAGGCAGAATTTTCATCTTCTGCATGCGACCTTGATTAAAGCCGTGCCATGCATGGCTGATTCTCTTGGAGCAAAAGGATTTGGCTAACTTCTGTTGTCTTGGGTCCTTCATTAACCACCAGAGCAGAGCAGGGCAGGGCAGGGCAGGGCAGGTAACTGTTTCTGGCTCTGTGACGGCTAGAGAGACACCTGCATTCTCCAGCAGCAGGCTACACATAGCAGCGCTTCTCAGTACAAAAACAGACCGGTGCGGAATCTGGAGCTTTGCAGGAGAGAAGCCCATGCTTATGCATGAATGGACAAAGTCCTGTCCTGCGCTCCTCGGTCGCCTCCCTCAAGGTCCTGCCTAAGCGGTGGCGGGTTCTAAAGCTCTTACTCATTCAAGCCCGTCAATGATTGATTTCACCATTGGCCTTTTTCCTCACATGAATGTGGAATCTTTGGAGGGCCTAACACCTTGCAAGTTCCAATTGCCGAGTTGGAACAAGCTGGGACCAGTAGACAGCTCAGTGACTCAGGCGCTTAAGCACTTAAGCAATTAGTAAGGAAAAATGTGGCCCAGATTTGGAGTTAATATGGATGAAAGAAGCATCACTGGGGCTCACGTTATGTAAACTTCTACTTCCTTTTGGGACTGCATGAGAGCTTTGTGAGAAAGATTACCATTTACCTTTGAGGAATTTTCAAAATGCCTGTGTGTGTGTGTGTGTGTGTGTGTGTGTGTGTGTGTGTGTGTGTAACTGACAAAGGGAAGAATTTCGACACCACAGGAAAATGCTTCGTCATTTCCTCTTGTGAAACCTGAGTGCTTCTGAAGGAATCTGCATGAGGAATGTGCACCTCCAGCCATAAGCTCAGGGTCCGGCCACAGGCTGTTAGCTGGTGGCAGTGCTGGTGAGACAGGACCCGAGCACTTGGCTTCCCCAGCCCTCAGGTCACCTGGTTGTATCTCTGCGGAGCAGGACGATGCACTAAATACTAGGATTGTCTGTGATCGCTTGACTTCAGATCCCAGCCCAGTACCTTCCAACTATAGCTTGGGCTTCCCTTGTCCTCCACCCTACCATCTCCAGAATGGGGCTACATTAGTCACACCTATCAGAGAGCTCTAAGGTTCAGATATCAAGCCAGATACTTGTTTTCTGAACTGGACGTTGGAAGAAAAAAAAAAAGTCAAATAAAAATAACTGCCAGTAGAAAGTGATCAAATGGCTTCGATAATTTCTATTTTAAGACAAAGAGGAGGGCTGGTACTTTTCAAAATTTCCCTTAAGATCTAGAAAGATGCCCGTTAAGCTTGCAGATATGCCAAAATGCTGATGGTTATAGTGGTGCTTGGGGATTAACAGTATCTGCCACCTGCATTCTCTCTGGCTAGGACATCTTAATGCTTCATTGGAAGAGTGTCAACCCCTCTTCATTCATGAGGAGAGGACGAGAAAGTGAGCAAAACGGATCTGTTACTATGTTGAGAAATGTAGATCAAATCCCCTTGTAAATTTAGTTTATTGCTCTTCTTCTGGGCGTTCTTTATCTTTTCTCCTCCGTTGTGTTTTCTGTTTTACTATTCTGTATCGATTTCAAAAAATACTGGGTCTGCCATTCAAAAGCACACTGAGAAGCAACCCATTACTTACTAGAAAACAGTCAGACCTGAAAACAATACCAGCCACATTCAGACCTTGGACACCCCCATATGTTCTAAGTCACCCCACGTTGCAGCCCTTGTGGTGTTTGTTTTCTGGATGGGTAAACAGGTTACTCAAAGTCATCTAGCTTGCAAGACTGTGTGGGACTGAAATGACTGTCCTATTCCAAAATCCCAAATCGTGTTTCATTTTTCATATTGCCTATGCACAAGGAGTGGTGTCAGAGAGGACAATGCATATGTCTGTGTGGTTTTTTGCTTGGAAAATTAAGAGGATGGCAACTTTCAAGCAGATGTTAGCCTCGCTTTTTGGCTGGCTTCGGTTGTGCCCTTTTCACAAACCCCATTCTGACTTTCGCTGTTGCCTTTGTAAAAAAGTGGAAGTCCAGCATCGGATGCGCTGTGTTGCTCTTCGCCTTCTCTGATGATGCCGTGATGCAGCAACGGGCTTCGTCCTTCCGAATCCTTCCTGTCAGACTTCCTGTCTGTGCATCTGCTAAGACCAGTGATGCGGCCCTATGACAAGAAAAGTTTTGCTATGAAGTTTTGCTCTTAAGAGCTTTGATATACAGCGCAGGCTGGCCTTGAACTCCGGGTAGTCCTCCTGCCTCGGTGTCTTGAGTGCTGATTACAGCTGCTCTTCTCCTTCCCTCTTCCATTCAATAAAAATAGGCAGAATTGACTTGCGAACTCCAGGTTCAGATTGCTAATTGGATACTCCTGTGCACATGGAGCTGTAGTGATTTTGTTAAATGTTTCTGGATTAGTGTGGATATGGCCTTAAAATAGAAAAGCCTACGATCTATGCATAGAGAGGAATAGGGCTTTGTCTCCTTTAATTTGAGACTATTTGGCAGTACTCTGTCCAAGTTAAAAGGAATTTTCCAAGTAGTCATGTCTGTTTCATTAGAATTGTACATTAGTTTTCGTTGCTAACACTGTAGCTTATCTGTCATCTATCTATCTATCTATCAATCATCTATCTACCTACCTACCTGTCCTTCTATCTCTCAATCTAACTAACCTCCTGTCTAGCATTTATACTTGTCTTTGTTTCCAGGGATTTGACCGGAAGATGCCTTCATGATATGAATATCATATCAGTCCATACTGCCATTCCAACTTCCCCTACACTGTGAACAGTGACTTCTAATTTCAGTGATATTTTTCAGTGTTCTTTGGCATCATTTGGAAACCACAAAACGATCATCTTTTCTATATCCCAGTCCACTTTTGTCTCTGTCCAGATGGCGTTGATCCATTGTCTCTGAGGTTTCTGGGGCGGAGAAATTGAGCTGTTGATCTCAGCGATTGGATGGTTTTGTGTTCAGGATGTTCACCCATAAGCATTACTCATTTTAGGCACCCTCTTGGAGCAGAATGTCTTGGCCTTTGTACTGCCTTCACTGCTCATCTTTTTGCACAGACACTTGGCCCTGAGGTGGCACTCTACAAGGTAAACCAGCTAGTCCTCCGAGGGCTTTCCCTTTGCGCTTCCTGAAGGTTGCTGGTTTATGCAGTTAATCATGGCCAGGCCTATAGCTAGGGCTTGATTCACCACTTCCCATTCCCAGCACATACAGCCAAGGAAAAGCATGGTACGTTTGCGTAGAACACAGTTTGTCTTCCTGGAGAGATAAAGGAAAATCTTTAATTGTAGAACTAACCAAACACCACGCCACTGAGAAAGCAGCGTCTTTATAATTATTGCCTTCCTTGGGCTCAGGTGCTTGTAGTTCTGCATCGCGGGCACTGACCATGTCTAACGCTCATCTTAATAATATTACCTGCATGGGCAAAAGTAGCTCTGGACTGACTGATGAATTCCTGCTGCCAAAGAGAAAAAACCTAATCAGCGTAATGTTTAAGCTATTTTGAGACTAGCTATAAGCTGTAGTCATTGGAGGTTTTACAGATTGTGAGATATTTTATGGTCCGATAAGGGATAAAAAATTCCTCCATCAAACGGCTCCCATCACACCAAGAACTTACAACAATAACAGTACTGATTCAGACATTAATCTAAAGTATCCAGGGAGCCCTAAGACAATGCAACATCCCAGCAAAAACCATGGTAATTGCTGCGTAAATCCCCTCCCTAACGTGGCCCTTATTATGACCACTCAGCCAGGGTTTACTCCTAAATCATCCCAATTTAACAGTCTGGGAGAAACACAATCAGCTACACATGCCACTCCTTCTTTTCATTAACCTGTTGTTCTCTTTACAAACAGGGCGCTTCACCTGCTACCTTATTCCAGACTAGCAATGCTCTGTTAGGTAAACGAAGATAGAATGTCAAAGGGAAGCAGGAGCAATAACTGTTGCCGAGTGCTGTGTGAAGCTCTGCAAAATGCTCACAACTCACAGAATAAATTCCTTGCTGCTCTATGAAGACATTGCAGCCTTTATAGCTGCGTCAATGTATCGCTTCAGACCAGGCACAATCCATCTTGAGAGGAAGTCCTGCACTGAGGCACAGGTGCCCAGCTATGAACTTTGGTCCTTTCCGTCTATCTGGAGTCCTAGCAATGATAACGACTTTGTAGGTGAACGGATCTGGCTGATTCTGCCACTCATCAGCATGAGTGCTTCCTTCATGTCTCTGTCCACAATTGAGCTTGCAAGGGTCTCGTGTCAGACCCTTAGTGGGCACTGTACAGTGTAAGGAAAGCGCCGGGAATTCACAGGCATGGCAACTTCCTCGGACTTGCAAGGTCAAGCAAAGCATCAGGAAGAAACAGTGAGTATCAGGCCCAGTTTCATCATCAATAAAGTGAGTGAAAAGGGCTCAGCAGACTAAGTGCCTGCTTGGGCAAGCACAGGGTCTGGGGTTTGACTCAAGCCATGCTGGCCCCGCCTCCGGATGCACTGAGCCTGCCACCGCGTCCAGGGACGCTGGCGCATGCCTGTGATCCCAGTGCTGGGGACGCTGAATACAGGAGGATCACTATGAGTCCAAGCTGCATAGTGAGACCCTGTGTCAAATATATAAATAAATTTTTCTAAAAGTGAGTGAAATGGTACTCCTCATCAATGTGAATTTTACACCAAATGGTACAATGTTCCTAGCACGAATATTGGTCTATATTGATCTCAGATTTGGCATCTGATAAATCTCCCCAGTGCTTTTGTCTTATTATAGGAACTATGCTTTTCATATTATTAATTAGGAAAGAACATAAAATGTAAAGGAGGAAAAGACAAAAAAATGGCTCATCTCTTATATCTTCAAGATATTTAGATACTTTTGTTCCTTTACTTTTATTTTTTTTCTTGTCTTCTGTCTTTTAGGGAAGGGTCTACCGGTATTCAGGGTCTCACTACTAGATTGGACTCGCATTGATCCACCTGTTTACAGCCTCCCAAGAGCTGGGATTACAGAAGTGTGCCTCCATGCCCAGTCCCAATTGCCATCTCAGTGTTCCCTGAGAGCAGGGTTGGTACTGCAGGCCCCAGAATCAGATTCCAGGTCCCCACACCTGCTTGCAGGCACTTTAATCTGCTGAGCTATTTGGTCGGCCCAGCTTCTTTACGTTTTAGTATATAGATTTTGGTTGCATACAGAACATCATTTTGAGGGGTGGCCCTCTTTGTTTTATACTTTGGGCACTTATTGTATATAGCTAGCTTTGTATTTTAAGTCTTTTCTACATTACTACTTACTATAAATATTATTTTAATGGCTGTATATTACATCATCTGGATTCATTACAATTTAAATAGTCACCTATTTCTAGTAATTTAAGTTGTTTTCAATTTATTGTCATTATGAACCTAATTTTTAGTTAGTATAAATCATGCCTAAATGAACATCTTTGTGCCTATTTTTGATGACTGCCTTGGGCTAGCTTCCCAGAGTTGGAATGATGGGGTCATAGGCCATGAATATTTTTAAGACTCTGCAATCATGTTGCCAAATTGTCTTCCAAAAGGAGTTATAACAGCTTTCATTCCGACTAGGGATGAATGGGCAGGCCTGTCTCTCCCTATGCTTGCTGGTTTAATTGAGGTTACAATGATTAGTTCTATTACCGTGTGCCATTTGGTCATTGAGGGCATATTAGGTTCCAAAAATTCCACTGGGACTCTTTTTCTGGTTGTGAATTTTAGGGCAGGACTTGTACATTTCAATGGCTAGGAAGTCAAGGAAAGATAACCAAACAAGTCAAAGGAGAGCTGAGACCAACTTGCTAATCAAAAAGAACCACTTTTATTATTTTCACAGAGTTTCAATATAGGCATCATGTATTCTTTTCCACAGTCGTTTCATGTTTTGCGTTTCTCTTTCCATTTACATTTCTGCATGTAACTAGCAGTCTTTAAAAATGTCATGTTAGCCATGGTTTTGCTTGGTCCGTGTTAAATTTTCCACTCATCAATGGAGATTTTTGCAACTAAACATCTTTCTCCAATCTACTAGAGTTTCTCAACTTTGGCCACATTGTGTCCCGGATCATTCTTTCTCAGTGAGAGGCTCTCCTGTGCAGTGCAGGATATTTAGCAATACCTCTGACCTCCAAGCTTTGGGTTTGTAAAAACTAAACCTCCCTGTAAACACTACCAAATGCACCCTGATGACAAGCCAGTCTCTGATGGGGAGCATCTGCTCTCCCCGTGCAACCTGGGAAGCAGCCTGCACTGTACAACCCTGGCAAAGGCACAGCACAGCCGGGTGGCAGGGCATATTGGCTGGCACAGCTTTGCACTCATCTGTTAACTCATCTACAAAGTAAAGAGCTCCTTTCCTTTCTCTCTACTTACCAAACACGTTTTCAGCTCTCTCCCAGCTTAGTCAACATCTAATGAATATGTTTATCTCCTCTCAATAATAATAATAATAATAATAATAATAATAGCTCTTATTATTATTGGTATGGCATCAAGGCCTGGACTATAGATTGAAGCATGAGCAGAGAAGAACAAGACAGCAAAGTGGAGCTTCTCTACAGCTCTCACCCTACGGACATTATGAAACTTCCCTTATTCTATGACTTTTACCTACCCAACTGGATACTTCATTCCAAAACCTTATGTATATTTAATGCAGTCATATGTCAAATTTCTCTTTTGGAGACTATATTATATCCACGATCTATATTCCATTTAGTGTCAATCAGACTCTGAAACTTTGCTCATATCACTCCTGACTTGGGCTTGTCTGATTAATCTAAGGAAAGTCACCTGACAGAAGGGCAGTAACCACGCTTGTCATAGAAACTAGATAGAAAACTACAGAGTAGGAAAGACCAAAGGGCTGATTTCACATCCTCTTTCATAGATGGAGGAACCGAAACACATAGGTTAGATGCTTACCCAGGTATGACTGACTTACTAGGAGATATCTATTCCTAGTCAGAATTCACTATGTCCAACTACTGGTCAGCTCAAAGATACAAAGAGGAGAGCAGGACACATTGTATCAAGCCATTATAGAGAACTACATAAAAAGGATCTAGTTTATATAGTAGGTACAACCTACAGTAGTGACGCCTGCAAAGAAAGAAGTGGTGAGAACTCTAGGTAACTAGCTCAAACTCTTGATGATGGTGGCCAAAGGTAATAAATGTATTTGACTGCATGAATCTGGGCAAAAGGGGAGGTGCCAACTGCACATTGCTAGTCCTAAAGTCTGGGTTTTCCCTTCAATACTGCCATGTTTTATTAATCTCACTAATTGACCACAGGAGTTTTCGACAAATAACAGTTATTGCTCCCGTAGATCTCTGAGTAAATTAATCTCAGTCACATGAGCCTCGTTTCCTTCCCCATCTCTTCTCTCTTTTTGGTGCCTTTCTCTGGTCGATTAAAACTCTTTTCTGCTAGAAAGAGAAAATGATTTCTAAAATTAGTATTTAAATAACACAAGTGAAAAGTTACCAGCCCCAGCAAGTTTAAAAAGCAGTTATAATTATCTCAAAAATCCTCACTATTTTGCTCAGTTTCTGTTTCCCAAGCACTTACAGAGCTCAATAAACAGACAATACAAATAAACAATGTATATATTTCGCAAGACACTTGTGATTACCCAGCCACACTTATCTCTACCTCCCTGCAGCCTTTTCCCTGTCAGCCCATAAACTTCGTGTTTCCTTGGTGACTCAGCATACCTGTGACAATAACTATATGGCTCTTTATAGATACCAACAGGATGTTTGGTTTAGGTTAGCCATGAATAAATACTGATATCACTAATCCTAAAAATCACAAGTACGATAAAAATAAATATTCTGACCTTGCAGTGAGTGAGTAATTGGGCATGAATTGCATTTGTCTTTTTGATAATGATGTACAGCAGAATGGCAGAATGAAGGGACATCCTGTATTTATGTGCACGAGCTACAATGGGTAATTAGGTGGAGTTGAAGAGGTTAAGGTCAAACTGTGGTCTCTGCCCTTGCTTGGTTTGCTGCTATTGAGAGCTGAGTTGATACTGAAAGGATAAACAGCAAGGCTCTGCTGGTGAGGATGTTTAGGAGCAGGGATTTAGAGTGAGTGAGAAACAGCCCTATCTGGTCAAGCCATCCCATTGCTCCGCGCTTCAGTGGGATGAATTATAAGCATGTCCCAATCCACAAGAGAGACACGCAGTAGAAATTAATATTCTTGCTTCACTCTGATGAAGGGACATTTCTGATTGCATTTTGAGTAAATGATCACTAATGCTTTATTTATTTTTTCTTTTTTTTTTTCAATTTACTATCTTTAATAAGGAATAACATTGAGACAGTTTCAAAACATGTTAGTAGGATAGCCACAATAATTGATACAATACATATTGTTGTCTTCGTAGTAGTTATTTGGAGTATGAGATGCAGACATGATGACTTTTCTAGACACTATTGGTACAAATATGTCTAATCATTGAACAGGAGAAAGTAGTTGTCTATCTAGAGCAATATTCCATAATAGTAGTGGGGTATCGGCACATGAGTCAGTCTCAAACTCTAGAAGTTCCCATCCCATGACTTCATGAGGCTTTGGGGGGACAATCAGACACAAACCATAACATTCTGCCCCTGGACCCCTTAAATTTCATGCATATCCCTTTGGATCACTCGTGCTTTAAAAGAAGGAGGTACCTCTTTAAAAATGTGATAGTGAGCTGGGTGTGGTGGCACACGCCTGTAATCCCAGCACTCGGGTGGCTGAGGCAGGAGGATTGATGTGAGTTCGAGACCAGCCTGGGCTACAAAAGTGAGCTCAAGGCCAGCCTCAACTGCATAGCGAGGCTCTGTCTCAAAAAGACAAATAAATAAATAAATAAATAAATAAAATAAAATAAAATAAAATAAAATAATAAAAATGTGATAGATACTGAGGTATTTCCCAGGGAAATACCATTTGGTGGATATGCATACACACACACACACACACACACACACACACACACACACACACATTACACATATATCACTTGACATGCTTTTTAGAAAATTCTCTATCATCTCTCTCTCTCTCTCTCTATCTATCTATTTATCTACTTTATTTATTTATTTATTTACTTACTTACGTACTTACTTATATGGTACAAGGTCTTGCTACAGCTCAGACTTGTGGTGATCTCCTGTCTCAGTCTTCCCAGAGCTGTGATTACAGGGATGTATCAGCACGCTTGGCTTTGGGCTGGCACAGATCGCTGGGGATTCCAGGGCTGCCACGTCATTCGTATTGGCATGCGGTACTGGGGATAAAGCCTGAGTCCTTGGACTTGCTAGCCAGGCATTTAGAGTGCTGAGCTATCTCCCCAGCCCAACTCCCTCTTCTGTTTCTTCCCAGGAAGTTGTTGGGCCTTGGACAGGTCTGTCTGCCCCTGGACCCAGGAGACACATGTAAACAAGTCCTGGTCCAAACTACCAGAGGAGAAAACTGTACTTTGTACTGCCTGACATGGTTCTAGGGCCACCAGCTTTGGATCCTTTTTTTCCTTATCAAGTGTCTCAGTACTTGTGAGTGTCTGTAATTGGGCACTGAGGTGAGGGAAAGCGCCATGATTTGCCCAGCGTGGCAGCTGGCTTCATGGGCATCCTGTGGCCTGTGTGGCTGCACAGTGCCCTGGTCACACCTAATCCACCTGCTTTCTCCACCAGTGGGGAGACCTGGCCCTCCCCACTGTCCCCCACCGCCTCTTGCTCCTTTTATTTTCTTCCATCCCTCTCATTCCTGGGTCACCTATCAATTATGCCCATAGTTTTGCTCAATTTTTTCTCATTTCCAATTCCTCAGTAGATTCTCAGCCACTTGAGGCAGGGGCATGAGTTCTACTGTGCCCTGAGCCAAGCACAGTGCCTGACACAGGACCAGCCTCAGCAAACATCTCTAGATAGGACTGATTTTGACTTGGGCATCATTAACACTTACTCAGTATCCAACTGTTGACCACTGTCCCACAGCCCTCTCACAGTGCCACTGTGCTGTACAGGGCCTGCTCGAAACTTTTGGTGCCTGTTTAATTTAAACAATTAATCACACCAAGAAATATATTCCCTTAAATCCTCTCAAAATCCATTATGCTCACCACTTTCTGGATCAGTTGTGAATGTCCTCGCATGGAAGTCTTAGGAGGCCTGATCAAAGACGCAGTGAATGGGGCTGGGGAATTGGATTGGCAATCTAAGCACCTGCCTGGCAAGTGCAAGGATCTGGGTTCAATTTCTGGCAGTACAGGTTATATTGACCCCACCACAGGCACACTGAGCTGGCCGCCTAGACCAGGTGTGGTGGTGCACACACGTAATTGCAGCTCTCGGGAGGCTGAAAACAAGAGCACTCTGATCTACATAGTGGGATGCTGTAAACCCTGTCCAAAGTACAGAAAAAATAGTGAAGACGATTATGGAGTGTGTCCAGATGTTCATTCCAGTATGCCCAGGGCTAAGTGGAAAACCTCACACATGTCCGCCCGTCATGAAAGACTGGCCTCATAAACTGGAGCAGTACGTAAGTCTTTTATCCAGAATGTTGTATAAGGAACATCTGATATCCCGAGGAGGCATGTTTGAAATCATGTAAAGTGACAAGGACAGCTGTACACCCACATGACCCACAAAGAGAAAACTACACCCTGGGGGAAGTAATCAGTGGCCCACGGGCCAATGCCAGAACATCACATGTGTTTGTAAGTAACGGGAATCCAGCCACTGTCAACCCTTATGTGTTGCTTAGGGCTGCTTTTCATGTTCTAACACCAGAACTGAAAAGTTATAGTGGAAACTGAAGGTCTCAAACCCTAAAATACTTCCTACCTGGTTCTTCAGATAAAAAGCTTGCTGATCCCTGCTCTGTGGGAAATACTGACGGTGATTTTTATAATTGCTGAATTATACTTTTGAGAATGCATTGTTAAATATATCTTTTGTTTTCGTGCTAGATGTGTATTACATTTATATTGGGTCAGAAAAGAGTATTTAAAAATATCTCACCACCAATGAAAGCAAAACACGCTGTATGATTTCTCTTGGTTCTATCTGCAGCTATGCAAAGTGATCCTGTTCGGTTTAGGTTTCTCAGAGAATTAGGAAGTTGCAGAGTTCAGCCCCAGGGGTGATGGTCGACTGCATATTTGCAGGAGGTCCTTCAAAGGTGGGTGTGCAGAGGCCGCCTGTTTCATGGCTGCAGGCTTGGCTGCAGAGCTGATTACAGATCCCTTTAGGATTGCTGAGGAGGTATCTGTGATAATGGAGGGAGAGAGTCATTCTCTACCATCAGAGAACTGCACCAGAGGCCGCTGGTGGCCTGTGGGCCAGAGAAGGACGCCTGCGCTTAGTTTCCTGCTCTCTCAAACTGGCTTCATGACTTATTGAGTGTGTTACTATGAGGCTGGTTCAAAATCCACTCGGCCTTCTCTTTGGTTCCTAATGCTGGGATTTTGTGAAACAACAAGACCAGTTTTCAGCAGTGACAGCCTTGCTCATTTGCCTTCCTGAATTAATGGGATTTGGGGATTTGGGGAAATGTTAAGAGATGAGTTTCTCTCTTCGCCGTGAAACTCTCTGGGCACCCGATGCTACTTGTCCAAATTCTTTTCCCGAAGGAGATGATACGCACAGCCCGCTCCATCTCTCCTACCGCACCGTTCCCCTAGCAGCCACCATGCTGTGCAGTAAATGCACTGGCACGAGGGCCACGTGTTATTCTAAGAATTGGTGAGTGTGTGTGGGGAGGAAAAACAGAACCTAGCTTGCTACATTTCACCAACCAAGAAAATACACTAAAATAACTCAAAAGGCAGTTCACCGGAAGAAAAATTCAAATAGATCTCTTTGTTTTAGTTCATAGTTCTAGTTTCTATTTTCATTGGGGATTTCATAGGGGAAAATATGTAACCCCAAGGGCTGGACATTTTGAGACAACAGAAAGGGGGTACCCACATCGCTCTTCATGTTACCATTTCCCAGTGAGGTTTAAACACCACCCCTTCTATGCTTGACTTCTCGGGGGCTTTGGTTTAATTGTTCCAAGCCATCATGTGGAGATTACACTTTTGAAAGTACAAAATCTACTAGGTGACTTTCAGGATATAAGGGAAAAAGAAACCTATCTCAGATACCCTTCATTACTATTTAAATCTTTCTCTACAAAATGGTTGTTAAATGTCTTGTCTGCAGTTCTATGTACCTACAACTTGTCTCCTAAAATTTCTTGTTCATTACAATACAGAGACTTTACTTTCAATGTCATGCCACAGCTTATCACAAAATGTTGAAGATGACCAAATTTTTGGTCAAGTATAGACAGCGAGGAAAGTGAGTTCACAATTTTTTTTCTCCTACATCTTTGACCTTTCATGTCCATGGTTTCGTCTGGGCCAATATAGCCATGGACAACCCTGGCCGTCTTAGTGAGAGCATAGTAGATTTCAGAATTATTCTCACACCTGAGCAACACAGGAAAATTTGCCTGGAGACTTCGAAGGCCGTGATCTAATTTGGCTAATAGGATAACTCTCTGAAGAGACACCCACTGGTTCATATTTACAAGTCTAAATCATTGGATTATCTCCAACACAAGATGCACAGAGAGACTGAGGCCACATTTAGCATGGGAAAGATAGGCACACAGCTACCGGCTTAGGAAACAAGGACCCTTTGCAGCCTTTCCTCACCAGTGTCGTTCAGCACACCAATCCTTCTAGGAAGTGGGAAGACACTAGCTATGGTCTCTTCACCACAGTCTGAGGGTGTATAGAATGCTTTTAATTCAAAGAGTCTCTGAAAATTCTGTCTCCTCTGTCTAGGATGTTCTCTCTCTCTCTCTCTCTCTCTCTCTCTCTCTCTCTTTTCTTTCTATAACTGCATACTTGTTCTATTCATCTTTTAAGACAATGTTAAAATGGCCTTGGACCAAAGAACTATCCCAAAGTCCTGCAGAAACGTGAATAACTGTGGCACCTCCTGCACTTTACTTGCCTAGTCTAGTAGTGATTTGCGGTTTGGGATTCAGACTGCTGCTTTCATGTGAATCTGATCTTCTCATGGTAACATGACTTATTTCTAGAAAGTTAGGTCTCTTCAATCCCAGGTCCTTGTCCATAAAATGGGTCTGATGAGGTGATTGATCTTATAGCACAGTGGCAAAACCTTAATAAGTTACAGCATATTAGAGACTGTCCCTGGTAGCTAGAATATAGAAACAAGACAAAGCAGCCCATTGTTACACTGGAGAAATCTCTGCTGTGTTAGGGGCTCAGAAGGGAAGGATTTCTCTCCCATTTATTCCCGAGCCTTGAGCTTACTATGCAGCCTGACCCAGGCTTGCTGTGGGAGGAATATGTGAAGACTAATTCAAACGAGATAGCTCAGGGAATTACACACTGCTTCAACAGCGAAAAGTTATACCTCAGTGATCGAAAATAATCCAGGTAAGTTGTGAATGACTGCACAGGTCTTGGGATGGAGAAGAGAGTCTGTACCTTGCCTTCTGAAATCCAGCTGGTCATCTGGAAGTGTGCTGAGTATTTTGTGTTAATGCTTGTAGGGATTGTCTATCTCTTCTTCACCCACAATTTTATCTTTCTGTAAAAAGTCTCCTAAAAATACCTTGTGCTAACAAATATTACTTATGTTTTCTACATGTATTTTGCATGAACAAAATTGTAAAGATAAGACATTGAGATTTTCGATATACATATAATCCTATTAAGACCAGCTTTAACAGAGAGAGAGAGAGAAAGAGAGAGAGATCTTCTAATTTTCCAAGTAGAAGGCAGACATCAATGCATCTTTTAACAGCTGTGGCCATAGGGTTACCCTCTAATGGAATGGGACTGTCTGCCTGGAATATGCCTCATGTCTGTATTTTCCCCCGTGTTGGGAAGATCGCAATGTTGGTACTAAACTCATAGTAACAGCGACCCCTGTTGGTCAGTGGAGGTACTGAGTAGAATGGCCTGGGTAGGCAGGCCATGAGGGAGGCCACCTGCTTAGCTGTGACTGACTTCAGGGTTGTCTTGGCCTCCAGCCAGCTCCTATCCAGCTATCTGCCTTCTCCCCAGTGTCCCTTAGCATCAGTATAGGCCGTACATTAAAAGAATCCCATCTATTTTTCTTTTCTCCATTGTTACCAAATGATTGTAAAGGTAGCACTTAATAATTTAAAATTTTTATTTAAAAACTGGCTCCTTTAAGACTTCATTCACTTAACAAGCATTTTTGGATGCCAAGCACTGCACGTGACAAATGAAGATGCATAAGACGGAAGCATTCCCCACTTTTAAAGAGGTCAGAGCCTGCATAAGTCGTCCGCTTAGATCTGCTACTCACAATATTGCTTCAGGGTAGGAATCTACACACCCATTGCACAGAGGAGGGAAGTGAATTCTATTAGTGAAGGAGGAAGAGCTGGGATTCAAGGCACAGATTCCTGCTGCACTGCACCATGGGCCTAACTAGAAAAGAGGATCACAGGGTAAACAGGAAGTACAGCAGGTATTACAGATAAACCCAGTGGATGCTTTTAGAGGAGCCGCAAGGATCTAACGCTATCTATGGAAGAGAGAGGAAAGAGTCATGAAAGGGAAAGAGGTGGATAAATGCTCTGCACTGCAGCTCTCTGCTTCCTTTTAAAATGCCTGGTCACTTTCTGGCAGCCTTTCAAACTCTAGGAAACACTCTGGAATTCCAAGCCAGGAGGGGTTTC
Organism: Myocastor coypus; assembly: GCA_004027025.1. Classification (NCBI taxonomy): domain Eukaryota; kingdom Metazoa; phylum Chordata; class Mammalia; order Rodentia; family Myocastoridae; genus Myocastor; species Myocastor coypus. Next base: position 25,526 of record PVJA010021905.1, read on the forward strand.
CTTTGTAGGTCAGGCTATTGTAACTTGACGAGAAACTATTCAGAACTTCCTTCTGTGAGATGAAACCACAGAAATTTAAATGAATTTAATATTCACTAAACAGGTAAGCCTTCTTTCTGATTCACAGTTTTTACATTATTACTCAGCTTTCAGAGTAAGGCAGAGCAGCCTGGGAAAATTTACGAGTGCCATGCACACACACACACACACACACACACACACATGCTTACATACCATAGAATTTTTTTTTTTTGTGTGTGTGTGTGTATGTGGAGGAACAATGTGAATACACCTCAAAGACTAAGATTTTCAAATGAATACACACAGTCTGGTTATTTGATGAGCCAGGGCTCTTCCACCTTTGCAAGAATTACAACGCCCCAATGATCGCTGCTGGTGGGACCCCTGGGAAGCTCTGTCATTTTTTTCTAGTTCTAGGTTGTAGGGACTAAAGCTCTATCTGCTGAGTGACATCGTATGCATTTACTTCTCTATGACATAAAAGCTGACAAATAATATTGAATAAAGCAGAACCATATACTCAGTTCAAAATCCTAACATGATATACCTACATTATAGGAGGCACTCAGTAAATGTCAACTACCTGCACGAATGGATGAAGACTATTTGTAGATATAGGGAAGTCAAGGGATTTACACACTCTTAGTTAAAGCGAGTCACACCTGGAGTGAATGATTAGAGACCCAGGGCTGTGTGTTCACCATGGTGTCCACCCTTCTAAGTGCATAGAACAGAGCCAGCCCTGGTTCTTGGTGAGTCAAGAGCACCATTACTGGGAAGCTGTTCTCTTGCACAGAACTCTGTCTTAGTATTCACACTACTGTCAGTCAAGTGCACTGCAAAAACCAAAGTGAAATTTTAGGTAATTTATTATTATTGTTATTATTATTATTATTATATTTATTTATTTATTTACTTATTTGCTTTTTGGCAGAACCAAGGATCAAGCTTAGGCCCTTGCTTTTGCCAGGAAAGCACTTATTCTACCGAGCTATCTCGCCAGCCCCAGTTTTGGGAAATTAAACAGTGGCTATTACAGATATCCAAAATAGCCAATTCATGTCCAAGTTTAGTTTTTTCTACCACGATTTTGACAGTTATCAGAGCTTACCTGAGCCCACTTTTACCCATGTAGTTTTCCTCTGCATCTCTGACATTGGACTTAACCTGCTGAGAGATGGCTGCTTGGAGAAGAAGAATTTCAGGGAGAAGTAGAAAATGAGAGGACAGGGAGTGCAAGGATTTGCGATATAAAATAATTCCTTAAAATATGTTTTCTACTTTGAAATCGAGGCATGAAATACATGTCACAGAGTAGGTGAAGGTCTCAGACTTTGAGGGTCCAGCTCACTGACTTTTTGTGTTTATAACTGTATGTGACTGTGTAATTTACATTCAAAGTGAGATAGGACTTTCAACACCATAAAAAGGTTCCCCTCTGTCCCTTCTCACCAGCATGTGCCGTTGTGCCCTTATGCTGGTTGAAGTTATGAAGAATAAAGGTAGCTCTGGGCATCCGTTTGCAAGGCTCTTAGTGCGCTTCTTTTCTCTTGAGTGTCAACTTTGGAATGGAGTTGCTGGTGAAGCGTTAGTCGATAGGCCCTACAGTTAGTTTAAAAGGCCTCGGCCAATTCACATGCACCGAGCAGGTGTCAATACACAAGTTTCCGTTAGATACCCAACTTACCAATGCTTGGTTTTATTAGTTGTTTTAAATTTTAGCCAGTCTAGTGATTACACAGTGGTAACTCACCGTAGTTTCAATTTGCATTTTTCTGAGAAGTTATGCAAGAAATGCCTGTTCTAGTTTATTTTTTTACATTTAAAGTTATTTGTCTTGCTGTTGTTGCTCCTGTGTTTATTGTTGATTTTGTTGCTTTCTGAGATAGGGTCTCACTATATAGTTCAGGTTGCTCCTGAACTCACTGTGTCGCCCTGGTTGCCTTGCACTTGTGGAAACTGATAGGTTGTTTTCAGACATCCAGCTCCGCAGAGAAACAAGCAAGAGAAAATAGGGAGAAGGGCTCTATTTTCTGTGAGGACATGGCGAGAATTTGGGGAAGATGAGGAATTCTCTCTTTTGGATCGAAGGGAGGCTGAGGCTTTTGTAGTCTTTTGCCAAGGATGGAGTTTAAAGGGGATGTTTAGACGTACCTAAGGGAGCTGACTGGGGTCTTCCCATCTTCCCTGAGGTCGCAGGAAGGGTGAAAGGAAATCACAGCCTGGACAGAGTTGGAGAAGAAGGGGGAGGTGGTCTTGGGGAAGACCGGCTTTCGTCTTAAGGGCTTCAGTCATAATAGATGACTACCATGATGATTCAACGTTCCATACGAGGGCCTGAAGCCATCAGGGTCCCGTGGCCTCAGCCTTCCAAGACCTGGGAATATCGATGCTAGTCACGTTCTTGTGTTCAAGACCTGATATTCTGACTTTGCTTCTACTCAATCTGCTGTGCATATTTTTGGTGGAGTTTCTTCTCTTCTACATTTCTTAGAAAGTTTCATCGATTCTTTCTCTTGTCTATATTAAGTATTCATGGCTTCCATTTTTTCCTTGGGCTCCTCTATTGGTTTGCCTGCGTCTGATTTAATGTCTTTTATTTTGAAAGTCATCTATTTTGGCATCTTAGATGCTATTTTTTATGGCCTCTTTCACTTTTTTTCACTTCTGTGGTTATAATTTCAGAGAGTTCCATTGCTGACATCTGATTTCCACTATTTCTTTGTGTGATGGACTAGTTCCATGTGTGCTGAGTGTTTGAGATTGCATTTTGCTTCTTCATCTTATGATTATTTTTTTTTGTCTGTGTTGATGTTTGTAGACTTCTTATGTTATGCAGCCTTAACACGGGTGTTGAGGCTTTCCTAGGAGTCTCTACCTTAAATGTCTTCTACATGTGGTGTTTCTTGGTCTTTCTTTCCATCTCAAGACCTATCATTACAATATATGAAATATGAGGAGTTGTTATTCCTTTGGTACTGTACTATGGTGATGGTTATGACCACTTAAAATCACAGTGTTTTCATATGAGGGGAAACTGGTGATAGTATGTATGAAATCCTATTTAAAGTAGTTTAGTTGGTAATAACAATAGACTCAAGTACAGTCTGGTTATGGACAAGCTGTGGTAACCATTCATTTAATAACTATACTCATAGGTGGAAACTTGACAGAAAAATGATATAGTGCATCTTATTGCAGGAACTTGTCCGCAGTGATTGGCTACCTAGTGGAGCAATTTTACCCAGTTGTGGATGAGTTCAAGAAGATAGGGATGGGATGGAAAGATGAATGCAGTTAAAGAGAGTAAGAGCAAGGTTTGGGGTACAGGAAGATCACCCTGGCTTGGGGAATTAAAGGACATAGGAAGAAAGAATTGGAAGAGAAGGCCTAGGAGTTTTGAAGTCACCCAGAAAGTGAGGAGACAATGCTTACTTACATGAAAAAATACCACAAAGTCAAATGAGATAGTTGGCACAAAAGAGGAAGAAGATGAGTAGAATAAAAAAGATTAGAAAGCACTTGTTGGCTCATGTTGTTAATGTTGCACAGAATATTTCTGTCTCTAGTCCCTCCTGCCCATTGTACGCTCTTTAAATAGGGTCGCACTGTGTTGCTGGCATTCCCAAAGGTCTCCAGGCCCTGAAGCCTACCAGGGAACGGAGGGAGTGGTTGATCTCAGACTTCTCTCACCAACCATGAAGCCCCAACTCAGGGCTGGAAGAGAGGAGCAGAACTCACATTCCTCTCTCCAGCTGTGCTGTTCCATGCCATTGTTTTTTTTTCCCCCCTTTTAAGAAATATGTACTACTCTAAAGTTTGGAAATAGCTTCCTTTACTTCCTAGAAGTTATGTGCTCTACCTTTGACATTTGGTATATAGTTCATCTGTACTTGCTTTTATACGTTTTATGAGATATGAGAAAATCTACATTTTACCATACAGGTATCCAATAGGATTATTTACACAGATCATTGTGCTTTTTCTCTTAACCGATTAGAATTATTAAAATCGGGTGACCCTGTGTCTGAGGCTCTGGTTATGAACTCTGTCTTCTGTTTCACCAGCCAAAGTATATAGTCTTTAACCAATAATGTGAGCTATATCAGTGAGTGTAGCTTTGTAGTAGGTCTCAAAGTCTGATAGTGTAAGACTTCTAGGTTCTTTCTACAAAATTTATTTGTTCTAAGTCCTTAACATTTCTATGTACTTCATAACCAGCTTGGTTATTTCTGTAATAGCAAAAACAAAAACAATTTCACAGACTTGTTATTTTTCTAAATGTGTAATGTTTGGAGAGAATTTTTGTCTTTGCAGTATTTAATCCTTTAAACTATTAACATGTTGTAGGTATCAATTTATTTAAATATTTTGATAGTTTCCAATTTCCAGCATGGAAGTCTTGGAAATTTTAATTAGAATTATTTGTAACTTGACATATTTGCATAATTGTAAGTGTCCTTATTTTGGAAGTTTCTAAATGTAGAACCTGCCTTACAGGGTGTGTTGTGGACTACCAGAGACCTGTGCCTAAGCCTTCAGGGCCCAGGGAGTGACATCTCATTCTCAGCCAGTGCTGTGGCCCACTGGCAATCCATGACCAAGAGAAGAAGAGCTGGGAATTTAACACCTCACCTCAGTCCCCCGTGCTCCACAGTACCAGGCAACAGATTTGGCAACCAACGGATGGAGTTGACTGAAGCAGAGACTAAAACTCAGAGGAACATAACTTCGGGACTGCTGTTTTCACTTCCACAGAGACTGGGTGAGAAGCATGGGGCACAGGACCGAGAGCAGTGGAAGCAAAGCAGAATCTCCTGCATTCCCATGATAATTCTGGGTCAAATCAAGGAGCTCACCAGACCATTATTCTGTTGTCCAAGAGCAGCCTTGAGGACAGCCATTGTCAGAATAGACAGTTCTGAAGATGACGCTTGACCTAGGAGTGTGACTGAGCTCTGGCCATGCTGCCAACAACCGGAAGCCAGTGCTCCAAATTACTGTTGGTAGATAGAAAGGGAGCCTAATTATGTTCTCTATAATTGGAGTCCTCTTTATTTTAGTAAAGGGTCACTCATGAGAAAACCTAGTGTCCTTCAGCATTAGGCTGACATTTGGTGCCGTTGTCACTACCATACAAAGGGTAACATAGTGGAGTTTCTCCTTGTGTCAATACCTGGATTACCTGGAAGGTCATAAAATATATGCTGGCTTCCTCTTGAAGAACAGAGCACTGGCTCAAGGAATTTACAAATCCCAACATAAAAATAAACAAACATACTCTAGAACAAAATTGAACATAGCTAAATCTTGGAAAGAACCCAAATGCCAACCAGTTGAATAAAATGGAACAGATAAAAAAGAAAAGGTACATTTATACAGCGAAGTATTACTCAGCTACTAAAAGATGAACTTGAGGCTTTTATAGTAATTGGATATAACTAGAGACCATAAATGTAAGTGAAATAAATCAGGCCGATATATACACATCGTATTGCCTCAATAGTGTAAGAACCTGAAAGAGTAAATGAAATCTGGAGAGTACCATAGATGTAAACAAACAAACAAACAAATAAGCAAATAGCAACAACAACGGAGAAGGCAAGGCAGCAACAAGTCCCCTGATACTGCCACTCTCTCAAAATCAGCGCAGGGGCCAATGAGAGGCTGAAAATCAAAAGCTGCACAGTCAGTAGATCTGAAAGGATACCTGTGGAGACAAAATAGTTCTATAAGTTGCTTGCTTAATCCCATAACAATCTAACGAAACAAAAGATGAGCAAGTCTAGAGAAGACACCAGTAAACAACTAAAGGAGCTAAAGAATGATACAAAACTGTATTGCTCAGCATAAAAAAGCATGATAGCTTGTAAGTATGTTCTACACAGAAATCAAGAAGATTAAAAATATAATTGAAATCATGAGAAGCCAAAGTGACCAGTGCGAACGCAGAGTGTCATACCTGGGGAGAGCGGGGTCCATGCTTAGTGATAAGTTAAGGAGAGACACTTTCAAAAGAACAAGGGAATATGAAAGTGATCCAACAGCTCCTAGATTATTCAAGGAGGCCTAACATAGCAGGAATTGGATCCGGTGAAAAATTAGAAGAGCAAAAGGGCATAAAAATCTAGTTACACAGGTAATAAAAGAACTTTGTGCAGACTTTACAAAAGGGTTTAACATCCAGATAAGTAGAGCCTGCAGAACCCCAAAGAGCCATGATCATAAAACAATTAGTCTACATCACATGATAATTAACATGTTAGAAATGAAACACAAAAATAGAACCCTGGAGTTTTCTTGAGAAAAGCAACAAACTGTATATAAAGGAAACGCAATCAGAATTGTAATGGACTTTTCAACACAATCCTTAGAGGCATGATGAGCATAAGATGAGGTGCTTGAAGCTCTTAAAGAAAATAATTTCCAACCTGGCTTATTATGTCCTGAAAAATTATCTTTCAAAGCGATGTTGAAATATGAACTTAAACTTTTATGATAAAGCAAACCTAAAGACATCCATGACCACTAAACCAACACTCCAAAAAGTTCTCAAGGATGTCCAGGAAGGAGACAAGGAAACTACAAATTCAAAGTCATCCAGTTAAATGAATATATCATATAGGGAAAATAAAAAGCAGAAGAGACATAAACGGAAACAGTTACAGGAAACTGATAGATATTAGGTTAATACCTATCAATTATGTTGAATCAAAGTGGTCTAAATTCACCAATAAAAAAGACATGAATTAGAAGAATGGATCAAGGAACAAAATCCAACAATACATTGCATACAAGAAACACGTTCAACACAAAAAAAGAAATTCACAGAATATAAATCAAATAAGGGAAATCAATATACCATGCAACAGGAACCTGGAAATAGTCTGGAGTAACTATCAACTATTCTATTTTCACACAAGGAAGATTTTAAGCTAAATCTCGTTAAAGGAGACAACGATGTACATTACATATTGGTTAATGGGACTATGCAACAGGAAGAGTTAACAATTACAAAATATATGCACCAAATTACAGTGCATCCAGCTTTATAAAGCAAACTCTAATGGACATAAATTTTAATGCAACTATCACAAACAGACAGATCAGTTAAATAGAATATCATTAAAGTAATATCAGAGTTGAACCAACCCTTCAAACAATAGACTAACAGATATGTACAGAGAATTGCACCCAATAAAAATAGAACACATCATTTCGAATCTACATGATAGACCCTAAGTAGGCCATGTGCTAGTTTTTATAAAGTATGCTTGAGTAAATAAAAAAAGATATGAAATTGAACCGTGTATATCATCAGATCACAGTGCAAGGAAACTAGACATCAATAGCAATAGAAACTATGAAAAAGAGCAGTACACTCACCCTCTTGATTAATCAAGGAGCCACAAAGAAGATTAAGGAATAAAGGAGACCGCTCCTAGAATTAAATGACAGTGCCAATTGAATATCCCAGAATTTATGGGACATAATGGTAGTTGTCCAGTGAGGGATGCTTATAGCAGTGAGTGCCCCATGGGTAAAGTAAAATGAGACCAAATAAATGAACTAGTGATACATCTCAAGATCTTAGAAAAACAAGAGCACAAGCCTAGAGATTATAAAGAACAGAACAGAAATTAAAAATGGAGATTAAAAATATACAAAAAATCAATGAATCAAAGAGCTGCTTCTATGAAAGAATACATAAAATAGACAAATCCTTACCCAATCTTACCAAAAAAGAAAAGCCACAAATTAATGTAACCAGACACTCAAAGGTAAAATCACAATAGACACTGCCAAAATATAGAAAATTATTAGAATTATTAGCAAACGTATGTGCCGTGCAACTGGAAATCTTAGAAGAAATGGAAAAATTCCAAGGTATATACAAATTGCCAAATGGAACCAAGAACACTTAAAAATCTTGGGCAGTCCAGTAATGGTCAGTGAAATTGATGCAGAAAAACAAAAATGCTACCAACCAAGGCAAGCCTCGACCTGCTGGATTCAGAGCCTAATTCCACATGTGCGTTAGGGAAGATCTAACACCAGTAATTGAACTTTTTAATGAACAGAGAGGGAAATAATACTTGCAAAATTAGTCTCCAAAGCTAAAATTATCCTGATCCCCAAACCAAACAAGATTCAACCAGAAAAGAGAGCTATAGGCCAATTTCTCTAATGAACACAGAGGCGAAAATCCTTAACAAGATACTGGCAAACAAAATATGAGAAAAAAGATACCATATTCTGTGAGCAAGCAAACTTCATCTCAGGGATGCAAGGATAGTTCAAAATACTCAGATCAGATTAACAGATACAGTTATAGAAACAACCATTGTTAATTACCTGTTCTTATTTTGAAAATCTGAAACATATATATATATATATATATCACTGCGTGTTATTCTGTTTCTGACTTTTCTGTTATTTGATTTGGTTGTTGCTGTTTACTTTTTGAAGTAAAATAAAATTAAATTGGAAATATACAAGCCGATTAATATAATCATCACATAAGTAGAATCAAGGACAAAAATCATACAATCATCTTAACAGAGGTAGAAAATGCCTCTGAAAAATTCTACAGTGATTCATGATAAAAATTCAAAGTAAAATACTAAGAGAAAGACCTAATTTTACCATGACAAAAGCTGCTACTGACCAACTGCCAACATCATGTTAAATGGGGAAAAGGTGAAAGCTTCCCAGGTAAAATCAGAAACAAACCAAGAACATCCATTATCGCCACTTCTGTTGAACATAATCCTTGAAATATTCTCCAGAGAAATCAGGCAAGAGAAAGAAATAGAAGAGATACATAGCGGAAAGGATGAAGCCGGAGTTTTCTTTGCAGATGGCATGATACTTACAACATCCAACAAACCTCCTCAGAAGACCCTTGTAACTATAACAAAACCCGGTAATGCAGAAGGACACCACATAAACACACAGAAATCAAGAGCATCCTATACAATAATAATGTGCTCACTGAAAAAGTCATTAGGAAAATAGCTTTTCTGATAGTAACAAAAGTGAAATGCTTAGCTATTGAAGAAGTGAAAGACATTTAAATGAAAATTACACTGGGCTGAAAAAAGAAAACTTGAAGAGAACATGAGAAAATGGAAAAATATCCAATTTGTGTAACTATGTAGAACCAACATAGTTAAAATAGTTATACTCCCAAGACAGACATATAATTTTAATACAATCCCAATCATAAAATATCAGTGACATTTCTCATAGTACTAGAGAAGACAATCCTAAAATATACACAGAAACAGAAGTGTCTTAGAATATGAAAAGCAATACTGAACAACAAGGGTAGCTTAGGTGGCATCACTATCCCAGACTTGAAGCTATAATACAAAGCTATAGTGATTAAAGCAGTATG
>PVJA010021906.1:9984-34897 GCA_004027025.1 Myocastor coypus
AAAAAAAAAAAAAAAAAAATAGATCCTGAGCCAGGCATGGTGGCGCATGCCTGTAATCCCAGCAGCACTTGGGAAGCTGAGGCAGGAGGATCAGTGTGAGTTTGAGACCAGCCTGGACTACAAAAGTGAGCTCAAGGCCAGCCTGAATTGCATAGCAAGACCTTGTCTCAAAAAGAAAAAAAAAATCCTGCTAAGAAGAAAGAAGAATCCCCCAGAGCAGGGCCAGGGTGGGCAGTTGGGATGGGAGGGGAAGGCCTACAGACCTACCTTGAACTCGCTCAGCATGGGGTCGTTGCTCTGCCGTAGGTGGGACAAGTCCAGGCGCCGCTGATAATCCCTGAGCCGCTGAGGCAGAGATGGGTGTGTTAAGAGGACAAACCTAGCACGGGGCTGACCGTCATGGACCCTAGGCTAGGGAAGCTGAGAATCGAGGTCAACTTCTGAGGGACAGGCTGAGGGCATGTATGCCTGACCTTCAGTGACCTTGAAAGGGAGTTGCTGAGGCCCAGGTGACAGACACTTGGATACCCAGTGACCTTGAGGGGAGATGTTGAGGGCTGGGAGAATGCTGGACACGCGGTTGCCCTGAAGGCACCAAGGGCTTTGTGCGGCCTGTGGAAAAGGTGAGGATGGTCCTGGCCCCCACCTGACAAACCCCGGCCAGGGCCACACTTGCTCACCAGGTCGTCTTCCGTGTCACGCACGGCTTGGTTGACGTGGTGCAGGATGAGCCGGCAGCACTCAGCTGCCTGCTCCACTTTCTCTCGCTCCTTGGGCTCTTCTGCAGGCAAGGGAGCAACCAGCTCCAGTGAGCCCCACCCTGAATGCTCCTGCCCTTTGCCCGAGGTTAAGGAAGGGCTGCTGAGCCAGGAGGGATGAGGGATGGCGTGGGCTGGGTACCTGTGTTCTGCGCGATGCTCTGCAGCAGCAAGGGGTACTTGGTCAGCCGCTGCATCTCGGTGGGGATCATGTCCTTCAGCTGTAGGCGGCGGCACCGCGGGCGGCTCTCAGCTTCCTGAGGGAAACCAGTGCAGGGCTGGGATGCTGGCCCCTGGGATCCAGCGCCCAGTCCCTCCCTCTGGGACCCTGAGACCCTGCAGCCAAAGCTACACCTCACCTGCACGAAAGCACAGAAGCGAGGATCCTTCCGCTGCTTGGCTTTGAGCTGCTCTAAGGCAAATGACTGGCGGCTGCAGAAGCGGGAGGAGATTTTCTGGAACCAGGAGCCCTCGGCACCATCAAACTACAGCAAGATTCAGGCCAGGGAAGGTCTCAGATGGGACTGGCAAGGACAGAGTCTTGAGCAGGGATGGAAGCCTAAGGAAGCACGGCCCTGGCCCCAGACCCCTGGGACTTGAGTGGAAAGCAGACAGGTCCCAGGCTGGGGGCGGGGGCAGGGGCTGAGCAGGGCACCCTTACCCGGGCCAGCAGCACATCACCAATCTCCTCAATGAGGCAGCCACTTTCCTGTCTCCGCTTCATCAGATGATCAAGAAACAGGGCTATGGGGGGTCAGCGAGGAAAGGGGGTAGCTATTAGGGCCTGAAAGACTTTGGTACCAAGGTGGGAGCCGGTGGGGACCATGGGGGTCAGGCTGCAGGCGGCTGTCTCCAGTCCTTCAGGCCAATGAACTTGGCTCCCAGCCCTCCTGTGCTTGGATAGTGGGTCTTCCTCCCCAGTCAGGAGTGAGCTCTGGGGATCCAGGACAGGTGGTCCCCAGATGCTGCTTGTAGGGGACACTCAAGGAGAACAGGCTGGACCTCAGTTCCAGGGCAGCCTTAAAGTAGGGAGACGCAGCAGTAGGGCAGAGCGGGGTCACGGTCTGGGACTCACAGTGCACCTCAATGAGCTCGTCTAGGCTGGGGAAGATGATCTGCAGGTCATCCAGGAGGAAGAAGCCTCCTTCCGCGATGGGCTGATAAAAGAGGTCATGCAGCACCCGCAGCATGCGCACATGGGCCGCCTCTGTCACCAGCAGCTCTGTGGGGACCCAAAGCAGGAAACATCACTGGGGAGTGCAAACTCTGGGTTGAGTCTCTGAGGTGGGCTGGGAGAATGACAAGGCCAAGCCAGAGCCCAAGGGGGCAAAGGACACTCCTAGAAGTTGGAAGGGGACACTCTACACTGGGTCGTTCTCCCCTTAAGAAGCTACTGAAGGGAGCTGGGGAGATGGCTCCGAGGCACAAGTGCCTGCTGGGCAAGTGTCAGGTCGTGAGTTTGAACCCCAGTCCCACAAAAAAAAAAAAAAAAAAAAAAAAAAAAAAAAAAAAAAAAAAAAAAGAAGCTACTGAAGACTTCTCAGCTCACTGCTTCTCCCTCAGGCCCAGGCAGTCAGCTAGGGTGATGAGTGGTTCAAGCGTGCTGATTACTGAAATTTCAGTGATTAAAAAAGGTCACATGGGAAGCCGGGTGTGGTGGCTCATGCCTGTAATCCCAGCACCAGGGAGGCTGAGGCAGGAGGATCGGTATGAGTTTGAGACCAGCTGGGGCTACAGAAGTGAGCTCAAGGCCGGCCTCAACTGCATAGTGAGACCCTGTCTCAAAAAGACAAAAAAAAAAAAAAGTCACATGGGGCCCGGCAGGATGGCTCAGTGGTCTAAAGCGCCTGCTTAGGAAAGCTTAGGCAGCTGCAGGGACCGCGGTTCGATCCTGCCACCACATGCTGCGCCAGCCCTGCCCTCAGGGCGGGCTGAGCGGGCCATAAAAACAAATAAATAAATAAGGTCACATGAGGGGCTGGGATGATGGCTCTGTGGCACAAGTGCCTGCCTGGCAAATACAAGGGCATGAGCTTGAACCCCGGTCCTGCTGGGGGGGGGGTGTCATATGAGCTGGGTGTGGTGGTGCACACTTGTTACCCCAGCAGGAGGGTCTGGAGTTTGAAGCCAGCCTGGACTACACAGTGAGACTCTGTCTCAACAAACAATCAAGCAAAAAACAAAACAAAGTTGTAGCCGAAAAGTATTTACCTACTGTCCTAAAAGTTCTCTCCTTATTTTTTTTCCTTCTTTTCTGCAGGGTGGAGTGGGTGTATAAAAGTGTACACATGTGCAAGGGAACACTGCCTCCACCCAGGTGGGGTTTTTTTTTGTGAAACAGGGTTTCACTATGCAGTTCAGGCAGGCCTTGAAGACAACTCTGTAGCAGAAAGCAGCCTCAAACTCACAGCAATGCCCATTCCTTAGCCTCCCATAGTGCTGGGGTTACAGGCATGCGCCACCTCACCCAGCAGCACCCAGAATTTTGGAATGAGCACATTTCTTACTACTGCGCAACCAATAAACACACATTCAAGCAAACTTCCAAAGCTGTTCTATCTTTCCTACCATTCTTCTCCTACACAATTAGGAGGCACCGAAACACAACATGAAAATGATACACTAGCACTAATAATATTATTTCCCCAAATTCCCTGTGGGAAGGAACCCTTCTGGCCTTGCAGCACTAAGATCCCACTAATAGTAATGATCCCAAAAAAAGGCTGTCCTCTGCACCCACAGTACAGTGATTATTTCGTAAAGCTTACTGTAGCTACACAACAATCTCTGACTTGTCTACTGATTCAGGTTTTTTCTTTTTTGGTACCAAGAATGGAACTCAGGACCTTGCGCTTACCTGGCAGGCACTGTGCTGCTGAGCTATATCCCCCCGCCCTATTAGGTTCTCTGAGATAGGATCTGCTACAAAGCCCAGGCTGGTCTTGACACACAGCAATCCTCTTGCCTCAGCCCCCTAAGTGCAGTATACATTACTGCACCTGGTTAGAAATGTATCTTTTATTTACTTTTTCAGACAGGTTTTTTTTTTTTTTTTTTTGTGGGACTGGGGTTCAAACTTGGTCTTTTTTTTTTTTTAAGAACTTTATTTAATTTTATTTATTTATTTATTTATTTTTTCCTTGTTTCAGAATCTTTGTTTATTCACTCATTTTTATGGCAGGGCTGGCACAGCATGTGGTGCCGGGGATCGAACCACAGTCCCTGAAGCCACCCAAGCTTTCCCAAGCAGGTGCTTTAGACCACTGAGCCATCCCACTGGGCCCCAAACTTGGTCTTTTTGAGACAGGGTCTCGCTATGCAGTTCAGGCTGGCCTTGAGCTCACTTTTGTAGCCTAGGCTGGTCTCGAACTTGCACCAATCCTCCTGCCCCAGACTCCCAAGTGCTGGCTGGGATTACAGGCGTACACTACCATGCCTAGCTTTTCAGACAGACTCTTATGTGACCTGGGCTGGCATCTAACTCATGATCCTCCAGCCTCTGCCTCCCAAGTGCTAAGATGAGTCATCCATCAATATGTCCAGGTCAGAAATGCAATATACACTTTTCCAGCATTTTTTTTTTTTTTTCCTGGTGCTAGGACAGAACCTAGAGTCTTGCACCTACTAGCCAAGTGCTCTACTACACTCTTCCCAGCCCCACTTGTGGCTCCCAATATCAGGATTATTATTACTGTTTATTTATTTTGTGGTACCAGAGATCAAACTCAGGGCCTTGCACTGCTGAGCTATCTCCCCGATCCAGTATCAGGATCATTTTCCAGGCTACTAACTGCATGGAGTGTCACTCTGACGGTGTTATTTGTGCTCCATCTCGAGGCTGTTCAACAATGTGCATCAGCCGGGCGTGGTGGTGCACGCCTGTAATCCCAGCACTTGGAAGGCTGAGACTAGCCTGGGCCACAAAAGTGAGCTCAAGGCCAGCCTGAACTGCATAGTGAGACCCTGTCTCAAAAAGACAAAAAACAAACAAACAAACAACAACAACAACAACAACAAAAAACCCAATGTACATTAACCAACTGTCCCCTACTGGAAACTAGCTGCCCTTAGCAGCTCTATAGGGTATGTCGATACCAGAAGAGCTGCCACATGTGTCTGTCTCCACCTCTGCCGGAGCTGGACTACATCCTTGGTCACAGTTGGGGCACGGGAGTGGTACTCACCGCTGATGACCTCTTGCCGCTTCACCTGGCTCTTGGGCAGGCTGAGCAGGGTGTCTGGAGGCACGAGTTCCCGCCAGCCAGGGGGCTCTTCTGGCTCCAGCTCCAGTCCTGACCGCCCTGGCTCCCCTTCATCTCCAGGCTCTGGGCTGTGGACAGAGGTTTTGTTAGGGCTCCAGTTTGGGGCATGCTGTGGAAGAGTACTGGGCTCCTTGGTGTCAATCTCTCTCTGTGGCCTTGACATTTGGCCCCAGGGTAGACTGTCCCCAAATCTCTAGACAGACGTTTCCCGCCCCACTTTCCTCCAAGGCCCACAAGTGCAGCTGGCCCTCAGTGACTACTACCTGCTTTTCTGTAACTTTGGCAACAACCCCCTCCCAACTTTCCAGGTTGCCTCAGTGCATGGGGTAAGGGTTGACGTACGTGGCTCGTCGGGCAGGGCCAAGCACAGCCGTGGCGGAGCTGGGGTCCATGTCCACATCACTCCGGGAGCGGCCCCCACCCCGGCCCTTGGCCCCAAGGCTGCCTCGGGAAGGCCGGCGGCGATCACTCACCCGCAGGCTTTCTGAGCGCCCCAGACGCCCTGACAGCCTGGACCCCAAGGCCAAGGACAGAGGCAGAGGCCAGGACAGAGACAAGGACAGGGACAGGGACAGAGGAGACCAGGACAGGGACAGGGACAGGGACAGGGACAGAGGAGACCAGGACAAAGACAAACAGACCAGCACAGGGACAGAGAAGACCAGGGACAGTGTCCAAGACCAAGATCAAACATGCAACAGAAGAGAAAAAAGAGTCAGGAGCTGTAGGATTTTTGGGGTGGTGGGCAATGAGGGGAAATAGGGGTGGTACTGAATTAGGGACCCACTGTGGTACATAGGACCCCCTCCCTTCCCTAAGACAGGGGGACAGGGACAGAGGAAAGGAGGGTTTTGATACTTAGCTCTTCGACTGGGAGGGTGACGTCCCACCCACCCCTCAAAGGGGGTAAAGGGGAAAGGGTGGCCATGGGGAGGGAGGGGGCTGGGAGACATGGGGGAGGGGCTAGCCCTCCCCCAACCCAGGGCCCAGGCACCCACCTCTTCCACTTTCTGGGGAGAGAGGGCACAGGGTCAGAGGTGGGCCAGAGGGAACCGATCCACTCCCTCCCCCACCAATGGGCCCCCAAAGCAGCGCACAAGGACAGGCAGGGGGCAGAGCCTGCCCCCCAACTGTGAGGGGGACAGGGCCCCCGGGGCACAGAGCAGAGGGGGGGATGAAGGACACTGGTAGCAGGAGCCAGGCAGGCAGGCAGGAGCTGGGAGAAGGGGAAGAAAATGAGAGGTTGGGAGAATGAGGGGAGTGAGGAGCAAGGGAGAGGGGAGAGGAGAAGGGGAGGAAACCCCGCAGCAGAGGCTGGCATGGATGCCCTCGAGGGCGGGCACAGGGAAGAGAAGAGAGGAGAAATGGCAGCAAGCAAGGGAGAGGACAGGAGCAAAGGATGGAGGAAAAAGGGAAGAGGAGAAAGGAGCAAAAGAAGGAGAGAGGAAGGGAGCGAAGGGAAAAGGAAAAGGAACAAAAAAGACAAGAGGAAAGCGGAAGGAAAGGGGCCAGGCAGCTGAAACGGACAGGCGGCGCACAATGGCAGCGCGGTGGCGGCCTCCGCCCCTCCCCACGCCCTCTGCAGCCCCAGGAGCTCAGCACACCCACCCACCCAAAAGCACCCCAGCCAGGCACCTCTCAGTCTCTGCACCCTCCTCTGTGCTCTCTGGGGGCACCAAAGGTTCCAGGCTCATGGGGCCCTGTGGGGGCGGGTCCCCCAGTTCCAGGGGGGCATCCACACCTAGAGGGGGAAAACGGGTGTGAGGCTGGCCCCCTCTGGGGGCCTTGGTGTCCCCTCCTGTGGAATAAGCAGCTAAAGCACTTGCTGTCTAGCAGACATCATGCAGCGGCTCCAGCCAGACTTTTTTTTTTTTTTTTTTTTTTAATTTTTTCTTGTTTCAGAACTTTTGTTTATTTATTTTTATGGTTGGCTCAGCCTGCCCTGAGGGCAGGGCTGGCACAGCACGTGGTGCCGGGGATCGAACCCCGGTCCCTGCAGCCGCCTAAGCTTTCCTAAGCAGGCGCTTTAGACTACTGAGCCATCAGATCATGGAGGCACTCGAGAGCCAGGGTACACCACAGGTACCACTGAACAAGGGGAAAGAGGGAGAAGAGCCTCTGTGTCCACTCATTCTGAGGGCAGAAATACAGGACTCAGAGAGGGGCATGGTTTCCAAAACGTACTGTGGAGAGCTTCTGAGTGGGGATCTGAACCCAGGCCAGGCCAAGCAGCTGCACGAGATGTAGGGGCTGAAGGCCACACAGCTGAGGGTGTGAGAAGTGACAGCGGAGAGGCTGTGGGGCTCGTTAACCACAGGGGCCAAAGTGATCAGAGGACTGAGCCACCTTTAGGTGCAAAGCCAGTGCAAGGACAGGAGACCAGGCAGACAGAGCCCAGGAGGGAAGATGGTGACTAAGGCTGGAGGCCAGGAAGGGGAGAGGGAAGGGGAGAGGGAAGGGGAGCGCTCACCCCGACAACCAATGGAACTTCTGCCCCGGCCTGAAAACTCACCAGGTTCCCGGTCTGGACTGTCCCCAGAAAGAGGGTGCAGAGACACTCCAGATGGGTCCTGACCAGGGCCCCCTACATTCCGGTCTCGAGAGGCGGCCCCCAGGCCTCCCTTCCGGTCTGTAGGACCTGGCTTCTCAGCTGGGGAGACAGTAAGGGAGAGGGAGGCGAAATGAGAGCAGTGTATCCAGTCTACAACCATGATGTGCACTCTGGCCTCGCTTCCTCATCACAGGAGAGCCCCCTCCCCCAAACCAAGGGGTCTAGACCTCAACCCTCCTCCGACCCATGAGTCCGAGCCTGAACCCCTTTTCTCTAAGGTCCCAGGATGGATGACTACAGGTCCATTACCATCAACCTCGCTTTTGAGGTGTCGAAAATCTGGAGCTGAAACAAGAGGGACAGTAAGGCAAGTGTAGACTAGGGAGGGGAGGATGGGACCCAGGCCAGGACCCCTTACCCTGGTTCTCTCCCCGGTTCCAGCGGGCAGCATCTAGGATACTGCTCAGTCCTTTCTTGGTCTTGGGAGGCTCATCTGACCGCCGGTTACCCATCACCTGCAGGAGTGGGAGAGGGGACAGTAGCATTTCTAAGACACAAAAAGCAAAATGAGACCCCAAGTGTCCAGGTCTCACAGTTCCCCCAGGGAGTGTCTGGAGAAGAAAGGGTCAAGCTTGGTCAGCACCTTTTTCCGGAAGAAGTTCCTCCCCGACTTCTTATCCCCGCTCTTCGTCCGGACCCCAAGGTGGCGCATGTATAGGCTGATGGCGGTGACCACAGCAGCACTGCAGGGGTTGAATGTTGAGGTGGAATGTCCATCATACACGTGCAAGGACACGAACACATGCCTCTGCCCCCTCTTCTCAAGGAAAGTTCCACAGGACAGGGGCAGGGAGTCCCAGGGAACAAACCCCCTCTCCCACCGTGGTCTCCACCCCTTCACCTCTTGTCTTCATCACTAGAGATGGTATGTCTGTGGGGAGAAAAAAGAAGAGTGTGACCAAGTGGAAGAGCCCAGGGTCAAAGCACAGACCATGGAGAGGACCCAGAAACTGCAAGGGAGCTCCAAAGCTGGGATGGGAGGTGCCGGGGAAGGAGAGCCTAAATGCTAAAAAAGGCCCCCCGACACTGGCAGGGCACTAGCAAACTGGGGATGGAACGTGCTGGGGTGGCAGTGACAGTGCCCTTGCTGCCCACTCACTGAATCTCCTCCAGGTGGCTCAGCAGCCGCTCGGCCACATGTCGCTCCCGGGCCTCATAGCTGGCTCTGTCGCGCCCAACCCAGGCTTCTAGCTGGGACAGCTCCTGCTCCCACAGAGTCATGCCCATGAGCCGCTTGGAGCGGAAGTCCTCCAGCTGCCGGCTCACGGCTGCCTGCTGGAACTGCACCACTTCCTGCATGTACCGCCGCTGGATGTCCTCAGAGATGAGATCAGGGCGTGTGCGGTCTGCAGGGGCACATGCTGCTGGGGGCCAGTTCCATGGGCCTGGCTCCCCTACCCCAACCTGTGGACTCCAACAGCTACTTTCTCTGGGGTTGTCACCATTAAGAAAGACTAAATGAGTGAATCCTGGCTTCTAGCCAAGGCTTTCTGGGGGGCAAGCCCTGCCACAAAAGCCCTTCTTCCTCCCCAGTTCTTACCGAGTTCAAAGGCAACACAGGGAGGGACTGGTACCCGCAGCACCTGCTCAGGGGAGAGACCGGAATGAGAGGAGTCCCTGGGAAGGATGGAGGAACAGCCCGGGAAGCCTGTGGGGGTGAGGCTCTGAGGCAGGATGCCAAGGGCCCAGGTTGACAGTCCCCGCAGGCCAGGACTCCCTTCACACTGCCTCAGCCTTCAGAGGTGAGGAGGCACAGCATGATTCCCCAGGGCCAACAAGGAGTTGGGGACAGGGGTGACCTGAAGGAGTCTCACCGCCGTCTTGTCCAGGAAACTGTGGTAAAAGTCAACAAAAGCCTTCTTGGCCTCCTTGGGGCCCAGTGAGCACAGCATGTCCGCGTGCAGGCAGCAAAGCTGAAGCGACAGACAATGCGGCTCTCCTCCCTCCTGGCCCCCAGTCTACCCCACGCCACCTCTTCTGAGAAGCCCTCCCCCATCTCGACTCCCATCATCCAGGTCCCAGCTCCCTTTCAGTCCCCTCAGGACCGCTATTATGAGCATTTCCTAGTTTTTTTTTTTTTTTGTGGGACCAGGGTTCGAACTCACGACCTTGCACTTGCCCAGCAGGCACTTGTGCCTCGGAGCTATCTCCCCAGCCCCCATTTCCTAGTTTTATGTCCTTTGATGCAGTTCTTTGCGGTCCTCTGCACTCCTCCTCCTCCTGTGCCCACCAGTTATATCGAGGGCTTGCTAAAGCTGTGACATTCCCTAACTAACCTGCTCAACTATAGGGACCACCCTTATTCCTGTTTTACAGAAGGAAAACCAAGTTCAAGAAGACTGTTCAGGCCACACAGCTGTGGCAAAGTTGGAATCCAAATGTTAGCAGCCCATCTTTGCTATAACCACCCTACTGCCTAGAAATATAGGGAGCTTGAAAGTCTGAGCGTGGCTGTAAGAGGTAGCTTCTTTTACTTATTTATTTACTTATTTTCTTGTTTCAGAACCTGTTTGTTTGTTTATTCACTCATTTTTATGGCCAGCTCAGCCCGCCCTGAGGGCAGGGCTAGCACAGCATGTGGTGCCGGGGGATCAAACCACGGTCCCTGAAGCTGCCCAAGCTTTCCCAAGCAGGTGCTTTAAACCACTGAGCCATTCTGCCGGGCCCAAGAGGTAGCTTCTGACTCTTGTGTCACTGGATGAGGACCGTAAGTAGAGGACCAATACTGTCCTAGAATGCAGACAGGGGACAGATTTGTAGTCCCCCCTCCTTTTTTTTTTTTTTTTTTTTTTGCCAGTTCTTGAACCTTGGCATCAGGATTACCAGCCTCTATAGGTTAAGGTGCCTTCTGCACCCCAGGTACCCTCCCTGCTATTTCTTTCAGTCTTCAGTTTTCTGGAGGGATCTGGTGTGAATTTCACACAGACAATGCTCCAAATACCCCCTGCTTCTTGGCCTGGGTTGTACTGGGTCTTTTGGGGATAAGGTTCTTGTCTATAGACCCTCACTAGCCAATCCTGTGGCTTCTCCTTCCTAAATCAGTCTTCTAGACCCTGTAGGTGTATTGTGTGTGTGTGTGTGTGTGTGTGTGGTACCAGGGATTGAACTCAGGACCTTGTGCTTGCCAGGCAGGCACTCATGCTACTGAGCTATCTCCCCAGGCCCCTGCAGGTGTTTTTCACTGCATATACCTCTCCCAGGTATCTTCTGCCTGGTGTAGGAAGTTTCTGCCTGCCTGATGGGCCGCTAGTGATGGTTTCTTCACTTCTGAAAGCTGATGCCCCATCTAGGCCTAGGATCACTAATAGCTTTCTCCCAAGCACCAGCCCTGGGATGCTGCCTGGTGATACCTGTGAAGAAGGCTTTGCTTGTTCCTACTCCAGGGTTCATGAGAAGGGTGCCACCGATGCTGCTCTGGGTAGGAAGGGGAACCCAGCATTGCTGGGTTCTCTGCTGTTATCTGCACGGCCCTGCTGGGCGTGAGGTCGTGGTCTGTGCTTGCTGTTTACACAGGGCCCTTGAGCTCTTGCCTAGCTCACAAGTGTACTTCTGTCTCTCCTGTGTTGCTGTTCCTAGATGCGGAGCTGGCTCCCAGACCGGTCCAGCCCACCCTTGTTGATTAGTCCTTTGAAAGCACTGGCCTTGGCCAGCCTCAACCCTCCCTGGCCTCCCTAGCCAAGCCCTCACCAGAGGTCCTGGCTCGAATTGCAGGGCCACATGCTGCAGGAGGGCCATGAGGTGAGCTGGGCGCCGCTTGACCTGCTCCAGGCTCTGGAACTGGCTGTTCTGCTCCTCCGAGTGCTGGGTATGGAAAGAGAAGCTGAGGGCCAAGGCCAAAGGAGGAGCCTTGGGTTTCACCCTGCTTGGTCCCTAGCGCCTTTCAAATGGATCCAAGCTGGGGAAGGTCCCAGAAGAGGGGACACATCTACCTGCCATCACGGTGACATAAGGGCAGGTCACTGGGGAGAACTGAGATGTGATGTTAATAGCATCAGTGGCAGAAGTTAGAAGAGAAGGGATGAGGATCCATGCAGAGGGCAGTGACAAACTGGGCTAGAGGAAGAAGGGAGCGAGGCCCAATTGGATGGGGGGTCTGGGGATGGGAAGAAAAGGTTGGCATTAGCAAAAGGATGGGCAGTGAGGAACACAGCTGAGGGTGGCAAGGAGCCCTGCAACAGGAGGAACAGTACTAAGGGCAGGACAGACTCCTTCCCACCCCATCTTGGCTCACCGTCTCCAGCTCATTCTCAAAATCCTCATCCTCGGCCCCGATAATGCTGACAGGTACCAGGCCAGGCCGGGGGAGCCCTGGGGCCTGTGGAAGGGGAGGATTCAGTCCCTGGGTCTCTACCTCTCAGACCCCATGTCCACTCAACCCTGCTCCTCGCCTGCAGTCTACACTCACCGCCCGAGGGGCAACGTCTTCCATCTCCAGGGCTCTGCAGGGCTGGGGAGAAGGAGGGGCTGCGGTTAGGACAGCTAAGGGCAGCAGGAGGAGGCGCCCAGAGGCGGTTACTCATAGATTCCTGGCCCAGGTGTGAAGGTGAGTAAACAGCCACCCCCTATCCCAGCCTCTGCTGCTCAATGGGTCCTCTGTGCTGCACAAAGAGCCCTTCAGAGGCCAGCCAGAGGGTGGAGAGCCCAAGAACTGAAGCCTGGCAGGCAGTGTAGGCTGCAGGCCCAGAAGCTTGGGTCCCTAAGAGGGCTGTGGGTGAGAACAGGCAATTTGAGCTCCCTAAAGAAGGAGGGACCAAGGGGCTGGCGTTGGTCCCCAAGAGAGCAGAGGCTCCAGACAAGCACAGTGAACAGATTAAAGGGTAAGTCGGAAGGAGACGCCGGGCTATGGGGGGCTCTCCTCCTCCTATCTGTGACAGGGCTGGGCCAGGATGTTGCCTCTGAACCCACCAGCCCCACTTCCTGTGACAGGAAGTCAAATGGCAAACCCCCAACCTCCAACTCTCTCCATGAAGGAAAACAAAATACTGAACCACCTCTTGTGGTCCTGACGTCCCTAACTCAGAGGCTCTTCTTTTCTTCAGGTACCACCTATCTATCTTGATTTTCCCTCAAACAAGGAGACCTAGACAGCCTCTCCCCAAGATGTGCTTATTTCCGTTCTCCCACGCTATCTTGTCTTGCCCACTCTCCCATGCTGTCTGGAGACTGCCTCTTCTCCCTGGTTCCTCAGTTCTCTTCCCTGTCCTTTCCCGTCTCTGCCTCACCTAGCTCTTCCTCCTTCCTGTCTGCGCCAGTCCTTCCACCTCTGACTCTAAGCTATGTCTCATCTCTCTCCGCTCCCTTCTCTCTCCTCTGTCTCTACCATGTTTGTCTCCCCTCTAGTCGCCGCATCTTTCTCAGCCTTTCCAGGGACATCTGTGTCCCTGATTAGTCTGACTAATGCCATGAGAGCTGGGGGATGGGAAGAAGCTGTGGAAAGAGAAACGGGGTTGACCAGCAGGGGGCAGCTCCCCAAACCCCAAAGCTATTTATAACTCTGTCTGGGATCCACCTTTCTCCCTCTTACACCGGCCTCCTGTCTAGCAGTCAAAAATGGTCGCTATGATTTTTGATAATGATTACTAAACAACGATGCTTTCTGGACTGTCCAAATGCCATCCTGTGAGCCCACCCACACAGGCATGATTTTTATTCTTTTTCATAGAGTATCTGTCCATTATCCAGGTTTGGGTAATTTCAAGTTTTCAGTGTTTGTTAAATGTTCACGTAAATAAATTTGCAAACAAAAGCAAAAAAAAAAAAGTAGCAATTATTTATTATGAAGACTAAAGTCACCCCACACTTACAGTGTGCTAGGCATCGCTCTAAGTGCTAGCTACGCGTTAACTCAGTTAATATCCCATACTGCAAATACTCCCATGCCAGTCTCATGCCTTCACTAGGCCAGCAGCCACAACCTCAGGACTAGAAAACATAGTCATAGACATGGAGGGCCTGGTATATCCCACTTGGGGTTAAGGAGGCTCGACTGAGGCAGGGAGATTCTAAAGAAACATGAGAGGAGCTTGAAAAAAAAAAAAGAAAAAGAAAAAGAATGGGGGAGGGGCCAAGGAGATAGCTCTGTGGCACAAGTGCCTTCCTGGCAAGTGCAAGGTTGTGAGTTCGAACCTCGGTCCCACAAAAAAAAAAAAAAAGAATGAGGGAGCTGGGAGTGTAACTTAGTGGTAGAATGCTTGTCTAATGTACCTGAGGTGGGGGTGGGATGTGTGTTTGATCTCCAGCAATGAAATTGAAAGAAAACTCAACACCAAAAAGAAAAAAAAAAAAAAAAATGCAGTCCCAGGCCTTACACTCTGTCTGTACTTGACAAGCATTCTCCCCATCTTCGTGCAGTAGAGTGACAGAACCAGGGTCTTTAGGTTTTTTGGTACTGGGAATTAAACTCAGGACCTAGTGCTTGCCAGGTAGGTGCTACATCACAGAGCTATATCCCAGATCCAGAACCCAGGATGTTACACATGCTAGGCAAGTGCTACATCCCCAGACTTTTTAAATTTTATCTTGAGAGAAGGTCTAGCTAAGTTTCCCAGGCTCGCCTCAAACTTTCAATCCGCCTCCTCAGCCTCGCCAGGAGCGAGGATTACAGGTGTGTGCCACTGTCCTCAGCTAAGCATTATCTCCTTATTCCTCATTGCAACAATGTGAAATAATAGCTAATACTTATGGTGTATTTAGTATGTGTCAGACACGCCATTATTGCTTTACAGGTGTTAATTCATTTAATTTTCTCAATGACTTCATTCGTCTAGTATTCTTCTGGGTTTATTTATTTATTTTATTTCCTTGGGCTCCTATTAGTCTCATCTCCATTCTACAGAGTTGGGAACTGAAGCATAGCTCACAAGGGACAGGGCAGGATTGAGACCCTGACAGCCTGGCTCTATACTTCATGCATGTAACATAGTGCATTGCTTCATAGCTTAGGGGACTCCCCCATTGCACCCTTATAAAACTAAAATCTGAATCAAACTGGGAGGCACAGCAAATCTCCTTATATTGACTAGAAAAGTCAGAGGTATGTGGCCACTGTGGCCTGGGCAGGAACACAGGTTGGACTGAGTTGTTTCAGAGAGGCTTGGAGCTCAGAGAGAACTGGCGGTGGAGTGAGGAGTATTGTTTAGTGTATGGGAGATGAGAGGGTCCTTCCAAGGCTGTCAGGGGAGTTACAGTGAAGCTGTCGGGGAGATGACAATCTATAAAGCCTGATGTCCAGCAGAGGGAGCACCTGTGAGCAGGATGCTCTGAGGGGTAGAGCCAGGTTTAAGGTTCGTGGATGGAGGGAGGGGGTCCTGGTGCTACGTGAGTGCACGTGGGTGCCTGGGTTTTACGCAGGGCTGAGGGTCTATAAGCTACTGAGCAGTCTCTAAGAACCTCTGGGATTCTTGAAGAACCTCTAGTGGGTCCCTAGAATATATACAGCCCCAGATTCTATTTGACACACGGTGAATCTAAAGGATATTGAGATCAAATGAATCATGATTCTACAGAGAAAGCAATCAGTCTATGGAGCTTCTAGAGACTAAAATGGGGAGCTGAAGTCTATAGAGGTGCGTAATGGGTCTCAAGACCTACAATTCTACGGAGGTGGATTCAGTCTTTGGGCTCCTACAGGCCCTGGTCTGTAGAGCAATTAAAATTCCACGTTAATGAGCTCAGGACCCTACAGGAGACTAGGTAGACCCTGGGGGATCTGTCAGACCTTTTAAACTATGTAGAAAGTGGCGGGTCTTCACATACCCCAAATCTTGTATGAGACGTGGCGGGTCTACACCGGTCCCAAGTCTTTCAGTGGAAGTGGCACTGGGCACAGCCAGAGATGACTTGCAGAGTTAGCGTTTTATGTCCGCCGGGGGCCGGGTCCCTCACCTGCTCCGTGCTGGGAAGAGAAGCCACTGCAGCCGCCAGAACCGAAGCCTCCGCGCGCGGGCTCCAGACGTCCCCACCCCCGTCGTCGAGTCTCTCTAGCCGCCTCACAGGCCGCCTTTGCGCCCAGCTCCACTCCTCCACTCGCCGCTCTAGCAAGGCTTGTGCTAGGCTTCTACCCTGGCGACTCTACTCCTCCTCCGGCCTCTCTAGCGCTCCATTCCGCCACGCTGGCCAGATAGAGCCTCTCTGGCCTGTCTAGGAGGGCCGGCGTTTCCTCGTCTCTACTGCCTCTGTCAGTCTTCCGGGCCTCGCCCCCGCACCCCCCAGCCCGCGGTGCAGAAGATTCAATCCGAGATCCCCGAATTATGTGATCCCAAATCTCCCAGATCTGGCGCTGTGCCTCGCAACCCTATTTGCATCCCCAACTCGGGGACCAGCTGAATTCCCAAAGCTCGTACATCAGTTTCCTGTGCAGTCCTGTCATTCCCTTCCACTGGAGCAGGAGAGCAAAATCTTAGAATTGAGCACTGTTTTCCCTCCGACATCAAAGCAACTTCTAGACAAAACCCAAAACAAAACAAAACGCAATGACCTCTCTCCAGCCTCAGTCTTCCCCGCTCTCTTCTCTACATCCTCTTTCCTGGGTATGATTAATGACCCAGAAAACTGCTTCCCTAAACCGCTTGCAGTCGGGAACAGTGGCGCGCGCTTAGAATTCCAGCGTTTAGGAAGCTAAGGCTGGAAGATCGCCGAGAGTTCGAGGCCAGCCTAGGCTATATACTGAGTTCAAGGTGAGACAAGTAGCAAACAAACCTTTTCAAAAGCTCTCTACAACTCAGCTCCCCAGTGGCTGAGGGCGTTGTTTTCCTTTATAGGTAACCATAAAACATTCAAGGTTGGGGGACAGGGCTTAGCGGGAAGCACCTGCGAGTTCAAATCCCAACTGCATAGTGTCTCACAAAGTGTGTTCGTGCCACGAGTCGGTTCAAGCTCCCTGCCCTCAGTTTCCCCACCCGTACAATGGGTATGAGCCTGCATCCTCCGTGAAACCATTAAGACACTTGACCTCCGCCTCGCACCATTCGTCTCCACCTACTAGGCACTTGGCCAATGTGAGTCATTTCTTTGCCCCCTTGGTCAGATGGGAAACTGAGGTCCGCGCGGGGGCGGCCGTGGGCGCCAGCCCCAGGAGGCCCCTCGGCTGCCCGCAGCGTCCCGGGTCACCCTTCCCCCCGCTGCCCCGCCGCCGAGGGGAGGAGGGCGGGAGGGGCCACGGACCCCGTACCTGGTGTCGGCGCCGGGAGGAGGCCGGCGGGCGCCCGAGGTCGGGCTCGGTGATCCCGGCCTTGTGTCCCGGCTCCAGCTTCCTGGCTCGGCGGGGCAGGAAGTTGGGGCGTTTTTCCGGAGGCCCCCGCCTCGGCGCCCCTCCCCGCTTCCTGCCCGCGCCCCAAGCCCGCCCGGCACCTCCGCTTCCTTCCCCTTCTCGCTGCCCGCCGGCTCCTCCTTTCACCGGGGTACACGCCCCACCCGGCCCCGCCCGGCCCCCCGGCTTTGTCCTTCTGTCTGTCAGCGCGACCGGCGCCGGCTTCCCAGCCCTTGCGTCCGGGTCCGGGTGGCATCACCCCTCGAAACCCGCCATGCGCCCCGCTGCAGCCTCCCCACGCGCTTCCTCCTCCCTCGTCTCTCAGGTCCGGATCCCCACGCCCTTCCGCGGTCTGGTCTTTCCCTCCCTGGCCTCTGCTGCTCTTTTCTCCTCGATTACTTTCTCCCTCCCAGTCCCTCTGTGCCCTCATCTTTCTGCATCCCCACCTGGAGCTCCACCCCTTACCCAACTTGCTTTCCCTCAGTCTCGGGGTCAGCCACCGCAGACCCTTTCCTTCCCCTTCTCTGTCGCCACAGCCCTGTCTCCAATTCCCTGTGGCTCCGGATGCTCCCTGCTTTCACTGGCTGTCTTTCCTCAGTCTCTCTGGATCGCCGTTGCTCTCCTCTGTACGCCAGTGACTTGTCACAGTGTCCATCAGTCTCTGCCCCTTCCCCAAGTTAGAGCCATAGACCCCAAATCCACCTCTGCACGTCAACTCGTAGGGAAGTTCAGAATTCAGCAGAACACAAGCTACTCCCCACTCCCCGTTTCCAAAACTTAGTGCATTTAAAATTTTTGGTAATGCCAGGTTTGTTGGTGTCTATAATCCCCACATTTGGAAGGCTGAGGCAG
The DNA here is from genome assembly GCA_004027025.1 of Myocastor coypus. NCBI lineage: Eukaryota > Metazoa > Chordata > Mammalia > Rodentia > Myocastoridae > Myocastor > Myocastor coypus. The sequence continues at coordinate 27,715 of PVJA010021906.1, forward strand.
GAGGATCCCTGAGTTGAAGGGAAGACTGGTCTGAATAATGATTTTAAGACCAGCCTGAACTACATATCAAAACTCTATTTCAAAATAGTCTTTACTTAGGGACATGGTGGAGGGGAGCCCTTTTACTGGGGTGGGGACTTACTGGTTGTTTTGGGGTGTGTGCAGGAGGCTAAGACTGGCTACTTGATTCCAGGGGTGGGTGGTGAGTAGGGTATGGGTTGGGCACAGAACCCTGGTCTGAAGGAGGAGGAGGAGGAGGCATAGGCTGGGACTCCTGGGTTCCAGGGAAGGAGGGAGATTCATCCTCATGAGATCCATGACTCCTGCCAAGGTCTGCAGTTGTGAAGGATTTATTATCACTAAGTGGCCGTGACAGATCTGGGAGTGGGGGGCGAGAGTAAGAAGCTGCTGCAATCAGCTCCCCTAGAGGCAGCGATTAAGGGCTCATTACCCACTGGGGAGGGAGCCTGGGAAAGACTACACACACACACACACACACACACACACACACACACACACTGCTTTAGGTGGGTGGGGATTGGGACACTGGGGGCTGGGAGCTCCCAGAGGAGGAGAGGGAATATTCTAGAAGAGTGAGAGGAGATGGTGGAGGGGGAGCCCAGCAGGCAGGGCCTTCCTCAAGATGCATGTGGGGGTGGTCATGGCTTTTCCAGCTGGACATCTCCAATATGGAGGTTGCCCACATCCTGGTAGGTGCCCTGGAGGCCCCGAGAGATGTCTTCATACATGGAGCAGTCGTCAATGTTCAAGCCCTGGGGGGACACAGGGCAGTGGGCATTAGTATCCTGAAGCCTAGGACCCCTGCCCCTACTGCCACCAGTTCCAAAGGGGGATCCAAAGTTCACCAGCCCTGACCCTGCCCATTTCCAAACCTCTGCTCACCTCATAAAGATTTTCATCTTCATAGTCATCGTGGAGGTCCATCCCAAACTTCTCAGTCTGCCAGCGCTTCTGTGGGAGGCAAGTAGGGGGAAAACATAGCTCTTCAGACCCTTCTGGCTGCCTTGAAGAAACTTCTCTGGCAGGTAAGGGACATACTACCTACACAAGATATGGCAGGTCTCTCTGGGTCCTGAGCTAGTGTCATTTTGGTTGCCTGCAATGCCTTATTTTCCATGAGTGAAAACATTAGTAGTAAATAAGAATAGTGGCCCTGTGGCCTAGGCAACGGCACAAGCGGATGACTCTGGAAGGACCCCCAGCCCCCTTCTTCATTGGTCTCTGCTGTATCTTTGGGGACAGCACTCTGGGGGGTGGGCAGAGTGACAGTGGTCATGCCAGGAAGAGGAATCAGTGAGGACCACCCTTGGGCCAGCACCATTTAAAACCCTTGCATTGCCTTGGCTCATGTAACTCCCACAGTCCCCAAAAGGGGGATACCCTGGTCAGTGGGTCCCTCAGGGGCTCACCCTGAACAGCAGCAGCGTCCCAGGCACCACTGCGCAGAACAGCAGGATGATACCCTCCGCTGTGATGATACGATTCTTGGTGCCCTCTCCCATAGCCAGGAAGGGTCTGGGCGGTGGCTCTGTGAGGAGTGGGTGCTGCTCAGAGCCCTGTACCTCCTACCCTCCCAGGATCCCCACTCCACCCTAGAAGGCCCCCTCTGACCATAGTGGCCCATTCCAAGTACAGGAAGAGGACGCTCAGCAGAAGAGGAAAGCGTGTGTGTTCCCACGCATCCCGCTGGATCAGGGGAGCTGGGGCCAGGTTGGGAGCCACTCACCACGAATTCGGAGGTAGGTGCCACAGGAGTACAGGCTTGTCCCCTGCTCTTCCACGTGGCAGCGGTATATGCCCCTATGGATCTTGCTCACATTCTTAATGACCAGCTCACCCTTGGGGTGTTTGGTCTGCTCCAGGAATGTAGGTATCCATGTATAGTTGCCCTGGAGGAGGTACCACCAAGTGACATTGGAGTTGCTGCCATTGTGCAGGCACTGCAGGTGGACGTCTTCGCCGGGGCTCACCGTCACTGACGCTGGAACACTGTGCACCCATAGGGTGGCCTGGCACCAAGGTCCTGTTGAGAAGTAGCCAGTGGGTCAGGGACTGGAGATGGCACCACTCCCTTCAGCCCTGGCTCCTGCAGCCTCGGTGCTCCAAGGAATGGCTAGGGATAACAGGAATGGCCATGGAGGGTGCGGTGGGTGCGTCCCGCTAAAGCCCTGACCCTTTCTTGACGTGAGCTTTGTGCTATGCACTCTGGCTTGCACGTGTCTGGTTTCCTGGCACTGGAGTGCTCCTGCCCAGACCTCCTCTAAGTTGGCTCAGGCAGCCGCCTCCTGAAGGCCACTGTCGTCCCTGAGCCTCAGGCTGTCACTGCACAAGGCACTTCACCCTGTGTCACTACCCCAAACCCTGAGAACTAGGGTCCCTTGTACAACAAGGTGGCTGAGGCCCAGGGAGGGGAGTGGCCCTAGAGCACAAATGCCCAGCTCCACCAGGCCATCCCTGACTGGGTGCAGCGAGCAATCTTAGGCCTGAGGCCACCCCCCATTCTTGGTATGAGCCCAGGGCATCTCATTTTCTGTAACTTTCCTGTGGTAGCCTGGGGGTCAGAGGTGGGTTCAGTCCTGAGGCTAAACCACAGGGTCAGGGAGGGAGCATAGCTGGAAGGAGACAGGGGTCTTGCAAAGGGGGACAGCGGTCTTCTGGTGTCACTGATGTCTGCTCTGGGCTCCTCTGGGAAGCCTCAGAGCCAATCCGCATGGCTGGCTGTGGTCTTATGGAGGGAGATCAGGAAGTAAGGAGGAAGAGGTGGGGAGTGAAACTGAGTAACCTCATGGTGACCGTCTTAAGAGAGACATAATTTGGCGCCTGCTTAGGCTATCACAGGGACTGTTCCATCCCTGGTACTGGCTGTAGCTCCAGCCCCACCCCTGGGCCCTGTGCTGAGCCAGTCGGGGTGTGGTGGCACAGGCTGTCATCCCAGCACTGGGGAGGCTGAAAAGAGGAGGATCACTATGAGTCCAAGCTGCATAGTGAACAAAACACTGTACCAAATACATACATAAGTAAACAAAAAAAGCCAAGTGTGGTGGTGCACGCCTGTAATCCCAGCACTTGGGAGGCTGAGGCAAGAGGATCAGTGGTGTGAGTTTGAGACCAGCCTGAGCTACAAAAGTGAGTTCAAGGCCAGCCTGAACTGCATAGCGAGACCCTGTCTCAAAAAGACATAAATAAATAAATAAATAAATAAATAAATAAAGTCCTTCCAGACATAATCTGATCCCGGAATCTCTCCTAGTGTCACTTGGGTGAGTGACCTTCCTCTCTGAACTTCAGTGTAGTCACAATCTGTCAGTCTTGGATGAGGGAAGGAAAGGGTGATTGAGAGGGGAGGGGTAGCAAGGCACACCCTGCTCCCCAGAGAAGAGGCTTACACAGGGAGCCCCAGAGTTAAAGCAGAAAAGGGTACAGCTCTTTCCTCTGATGCTCAGTGCCGCCCCCCCCCCAAAGTCCCCTTCCTGTCCCCAGCCCTGGTGCTCAGTCAAGAGCCACCTCAGTTCCTTATTTTGACTCGTGTGGACAAAGGTTGGTGGGGGATGGAACTCTCAGTCCTGCCTCCCTCCGCGGTGCTGCGGACACCCCGTTAACTTTGCCGAGCCTCCTCCAGCTTTATCTTGGTACAGCTTGGGACGTATTGGGTCAGGCAAACCCTAAACTGAGTCCCCAAACTGACTGACGTGCTTGCTTTCCCCACGGGCCTCCCCAGCTCCTTCTGACTCCTCTCCCAGACAGAACCCTTCCCCCTGCCTACACACTCCCTCCGGCCCAGGCCCAGCACCTGCCCTTTGGCCACATTACCCAAGCAGGCTGCAAACAGCAAGAAGAGGAGGATGGTGGCCGGCAGTGCTGGGAAAGTTCCTGTACCCCCAGGCATCTTCTTTCAGTGGGTTGATTAATCTGGGTTGCACCAGTCCTGGGGTATCAGATTCCACCCCCAAACCCCACCCCACTTCCTGCCCAGCCTTGCCGGAGATGGGCTCCAGTAGCCCTCACTGCTGGGCCCTTTGGGCTGCCCCTGCCTATATGCTTCAGGCCCCTCAAGGGGAACTGCTTCTGCACCTGTGGCAGCCACAATTCCCCTGAGGCACAGCTGCTGGGGGTGAAGGGGGGGCGGAGAGGAGGATTTAAGTCCCACCCCTAACCCTCATCACCAAGTCCTGGGAAAGAACCCCAGGGGAGCCGGAGGTCCTGTGCCAGTACTTGCTGCAGGCAGGTCCTGAGATTGGATTCTGCCTGCCCTCTTCCTGGGCCTTAGGCGAAACTTGTCCCTTCTGTGCCTCTGTTCTTAGCTTGTTGGGGGCAGGGCAGGATGTAGATGGGTAGCAGAGGCCTGGACCATTGGTAGGTGCTCTGTGCTGGGAAATAATAAATAGCACAGTAGACCCTCTGGGAACCAGCTGAGTGACTGAGCAGTCACTTCTGTCCTCCGAGTCCTGTTTGTTTATTTGGTGGCCCTGGGCAGTCAAATTCAGGACCTCAATGCTTTGCAAGTCCTCTAGCCTTGGACTACCCTCTCAGCTGTTTGATTGATTGATTGATTGACTTATTTTTGTGGTTGGCTCAGCCTCCCTTAGGGGTGGGGCTGGCAGGGCACGTGAGGATCAAACCTAAGCAGGCACTTTACACCACTGAGCTATCTTGCTAGCCTTCAGCTATTTGTTTGTTTATTTTTTTGTGGGACCAGGGTTTGGACTCATGACCTTGCACTTGCCAGGCAGACACTTGTGCCATGGAGCTCTCTCTCCAGCCCTTCAGCTGTTTATTTTTATTTTTTAAACTTTATTTATTTATATTATGGCAGACTCAGCCTAAGTTGGGGGTGGGGTTGGGACAGCATGTGGTGCAGGGGATCAAACTTTGGTCCCTGTGGTTGCCTAAGCTTGCCTAAGCAGGCACTTCAGACCGCTGAGCTATGTTGCTGGCCCTGAAGCTGTTTATTTTTAATATTTTGATTTTGAGATGATTTTCCCTACATTGCCCAGGTTGGCCTCAATCACCTTTTTTTTTTTACATTTCTCAAATGACTTTTAATGTACTTTACATTAATCTGCTTGATTATTCTAAAGCCAGGCGTGGTGGCGCATGCCTATAATTCCAGCACTTGGGAGGCTGAGGTAGGAGGATCGGTGTGAGTTTGAGACCAGCCTGGGCTACAAAAGTGAGTTCAAGGCCAGCCTGAACAGCATAGCGAGACCCTGTCTCAAAAAGACAAAAAAAATAAAAGATACTGTAACATATGTATATGGCAGGTGTGGTGATACACACCTATAGTCGTAGGTAGCACTTGGGAGGTTGAAGCGGGAGGATCAGTGTGAGTTGAGAGCAGTCTGGACTACAAAGGTGAGTTCAAGGCCAACCTGAACTGCATATCGAGACCCTGCCCCAAAAAGACCCCTCCCCCCAAAAAATCTAAGCCATCATTTCTTTCCTCTTACATCTTCTTCTTCTTTTTTTTTTTTTTTTTTTTGTCTTTTTGAGACAGGGTCTCAGTATGCAGTTGAGGCTGGCCTTGAGCTCACTTTTGTAGCCCAGGCTAGTCTCGAACTCACACCGATCCTCCTGCCTCAGCCTCCCGAGTGCTGGGATTACAGGCGTGTGCCACCACACCCGGCTTATTCACTCATTTTTATGGCTGGCTCAGCCCACCCTGAGGCTCACGCAGCATGTGGTGCTTGGGATCGAACCTCGGTCCCTGAAGCCGCCCAAGTTTTCCCAAGCAGGCGCTTTAGACCACTGAGCCATCCCTCCGGGCCCTTTTTTCAGAACTTTTGTTTACTTTTTTATTTATTTTTATGGCCGGCTCAGCCTGCCCTGAGGGCAGGGCTGGCGCAGCATGTGGTGCCTGCAGCAGCCTAAGCTTTCCTAAGCAGGCGCTTTAGACCACAGAGCCGTCCTGCCGGGCCCCCCCCCTCTGGTTTTTTCTTTATCTTTATTATTTAAATATTTATTTTGTGATACTGGTGATTGAACTCAGGACCTTGCACTTGACAGGCAGGAGCTTATGCCGCTGAGCTATCTCCCCACCCCTGGTTCCTTATTAAAAGAAACAGGAAAGTCTTTCTTTTTGGTATTTGGTTGTTACAAAGTCTCACTATCCATCTCGGACTCACAGTGGTCCTCCTGTTTTCAGCCTCTTCAGTGCTGGGATTACAGGCATGTGCCACCATGCCTAGACTCGGTCGCAGGCTCAGTGTGCCCAGGGACAGGGCCTCATGGCATGTGGTGCCAAGGATTGAACCTTAGCCCCTGTGCTTGCCTAAGCAGCGCTTAGTCTGAACTATCTCTCCAGCCCCCAGCTTCCTTTTATCCAGTCATTCTTGGCCAGGGAAATCAGATTGGCATGGGGAGATAACACTCATTTGAAGATAGATGTACAGGGGTTAAAAATTATGGGTGATTTTTGGTAGGTAAAACAGCAACAGACCAAAAATTCATTTATAGGGGACAGTTGCAACAATTGTAGGACCGTCAGGCAACAGAATACTTTTTTTTTTTTTTTTTGTCTTTTTGAGACAGGGTCTCTCTGTACAGTTCAGGCTGGCCTTGAGCTCAGTTTTGTAGCCCAGGCTGGTCTCGAACTCTCACCGATCCTCCTGCCTCAGCCTCCCCAGTGCTGGGATTACAGGCGTGCGCCACCATGCCCGGCTGCAACAGAATACTTTGGAGTAGGAGTGTTGATACAGCCACCACTCAGAAACAGAAGGAGGCCAACAAAAAAGTGCAGCACAGCACAACTGATTTGTTTTCAAAAGGCAAGAAAGCCAGCAATATGGCTGAGGCAAAGTTCATGTGAGTCCCAGGCCAGCTTTGGCTGGTGAGACCCCATCTCCTCACGCCACGGCACAACACGGAGTGGCGGTTCACTACAGGTCTGTGGTAGAGATGTGGACCCACATGGTTACAAATGCCCAGTTCCTGAGGGGGTTAAATTTTGGGGAAGTGAGGAGGGCTGGGACTGGGAACATACAAATAGCTTTGTAAAGCCGGGCGTGGTGGCTCACGCCTGTAATCCCAGCACTCGGGAGGCTGAGGCAGGAGGATTGGTGCGAGTTCGAGACCAGCGTGGGCTACAAAACAAAAGTGAGTGCAGGACCAGCCTCAACTGCATAGCGAGACCCTGTCTCAAAAAGACAAAAAAAAAAAAAAAAAA
>PVJA010021907.1:0-26667 GCA_004027025.1 Myocastor coypus
CTTGCAATGCCTTCTGCATGGGTAAATCAACCACCCCACCACTGCCACCAAGCACAGGTACTTCCCACAGCTTTCTTTGGCTCTATCTATCCTGCAGGCGTCACACTTAGAGATCACCTTCTTGGAGGGCTCCACTTGGATTAAATGCTTCTCATCTCTGTTCCCTCAGCCTCTGTTGTTCCAATAGCAGTATTTAACACTATGGTGAGGGGTCTTGCTTGCTTGTTATCTCCTGAACCACATGGTGAACTTTTTGAGGATGAGAACTATGGGTTACTAAGCATTATTCATTGCACTTTTGGTGTCTGGTGTAAAATAAATGCTTAGGAAATGTCAATTGAATAAATAAATTCATCATGGATGAAGAATGAAAATATGAGTGGTTGAATGGGTAAGTGACATGATAGGAGAACTGATATATGGATGAACCAATGGATGGATGATGGGTGGGTGGATGGATGGATGGATGGATGAATGGATGATTGATGGGTGGATAGATTGGTGGCTAGATGTGTTGATGGATAGACAGATGGATGATGGGTGGATGGGTGGTTGGATGGATAGGTGCATGGATGGATAGACGCATAAACAGATGAATTCACTCTTGTCTACTTGCTCCTCTGAGGATAGAAAAGGGGTAAGGATGAAACTCTTAAGAATCATGTCTTTGGGTCACCATCTCCCAAGGCTGTGCTCCATCTCCTTGTTCATCTTTGCAGCTAGGGAAGAAGATTGAAACCATCGTGATGATATTTGACTGTGAGGGCCTGGGACTGAAGCACTTCTGGAAACCTGTGGTAGAAGTGTACCAGGAGGTAAAGAGAACACACACACACACACACACACACACACACACACACACACAAGTTAGAGTTTGACCTGTGTGAACTTGCTGCTCATTCGCAGCCAAAAAAAATGGTAAGAGGTAGCTGCTTTCCTAGACCCCCCACAAAGGTCCTTAGTATATTTCCCAGAAGATCTTACAGAGCAGTGCACAGATACACTACCCTGGGACCACAGAGCCACTTTCACCAAGTCTTTCACTGTGAGCTCTGGGACTTGAGCAAGTCAGTGTACCTCTCCAGGCCAAAGTCTGTTCACCCTCAAAGGACACATTATGGGAGGGACACTGCAGTCAGTGTTACATAAAGTGTGTACACTGTGGTTAGCAGTAAATATTTAATAGTAGACATCATCATCATTATACTCTCATCATTATAATATTTACTCTAAAATCATTATTGTGTAATTATTATGAGGACGTGAAGATTATGAGGTGAGAAGATTCCCTCAGGCTAGAGGACTAAATGGCAAAAAGTGAAAAGCTCTCGCAGTTCTCTGAAACTACCAGACAGGAGATTGAAAAGGAGATGGGGGAAGGAGACAATGAAGTCTGGGCTTTGATGGGGTCTTTCTTGATTCTACAGTTCTTTGGCCTCCTTGAAGAAAATTACCCAGAGACCCTGAAGTTCATGCTCATCGTGAAAGGTGTGTAGTGTGTGACTTTTCTTAGCTATGGCCCATGCCCATTCCTCATCATACCCAGAGAATGATGATGGTGCCTTGGTCTCAGGATTGTTGTTAGGCAGGTTGGCTACTTGTAGACCACTTAGAATATTTGGCACAGATTAAATGCTCAGTAACTGGCCTCAGTGCAAGAAAAGACAGCTCCAATCTCACTTCCTCCAGGAATCCTCCACTTCTCCCGGTCACAATAATCTCTCTCTCCAAGCTGCCTCTGGCACTGGCAGCCAGTGCAGCACAATTTTACCTTTCCAGTTTGCTCCTTTCTGGGGGTCTTCATTTTCTTATGTGTGCTCACCATTTTTCTGACCAAGTTACCTATTCCTTACAAGTAAGGCCTCTTCTTCTCCACTTCTGTTACATTCCTTACAGGCCTGGCAGCATGGTAGATGCTCTATAAGTATTTGAGTGGTTGTTATTTAGAAAGGCTAGTAGATGAGAGGATGGATATATGTTTGACACCTGATTGGCTGATCATTTAGTTGCTTGATTCAGTTTATTGGCTAGTGAATGGCTGGTGTTTTGGTTGATTGGTTGTTTGGACTTTTTGGGATTGACTTCATTTGGGTGGCATGTTGGAAGTTTGACTAGTGCTGGTTAATCTGTTGTTTGACTGGATCACTAATGGTTGGATCTCTGGTTACTTGGGTGGATGGATGGATGATTAAGTAGTTGACTAGCTGGACAGGGCTGTTGTTTAAATGACTAGCTGGTTATTCAGTTGGCTGACTGTTTGGCTGACTCATTAAGCAGTTATTCGACTGTTCAGTAAGTTGGTTGATTATTTGGCTGATTAGAAGATAAACCAGTAGACTGTTGGATCCTTGGTTGGTTGTTTGATTGACTGGCTTGTTTATTGGTTGATCACATGGGTCATTGATTAGAAGGTTGAACGTTTGAATCATTGGTTGGTTGGTTGATAGATTGAGTGATTGCTTGTTTGGCTGCTTGTTCACTTGGTTACTGGCTAGTTGGATCGTTTGTTGGGCTCACAACATTGGAACTCTGCAGAGTTAATCCAGACCCTTCTATATCGTTGGCTATTACCATTATGAAAGAGTAGCCCAGTGGAATTATTTTTTCCCTCATCCTCCATATTTGTATCTCCCCAGCTACCAAACTGTTCCCTGTTGGCTACAACCTCATGAAACCCTTCCTGAGTGAGGACACCCGCAGGAAAATTGTCGTGTTGGGAAGTAAGTAGGTCCAGTGTCATTTCTCTGCTTTGTGTGTGAGCTTTGGAGTGAGACTGGGCCATCACCCATCAGAACTTGACACATCTCCTAGAGTCATAGGCTCCTATTCACAAAATGAGATGGCTCTTAACCTGGAGAGCACATCCAGTTACCTAGATCTTATTCTTTGTCCTACCCCTTCAGTGAATAAGGCCTCTACACCTACCTCTCTATGAGTTTCAACTTAGTTGTAGTCAGTCTCTGGTCTAGCAGCCTCAGTTATATTTCTTTTTTCTTTTTTCTTTTTTCTTTTTTTTTTTTTTGTCTTTTTTGAGACAGGGTCTCGCTATGCAGTTCAGGCTGGCCTTGAGCTCACTTTTGTAGCCCAGGTTGGTCTCAAACTTGCACTGATCCTCCTGCCTCAGCCTCCCAAGTGCTGGGATTACAGGCATGTGTCACCAAGCCCAGCAGCCTCAGTTATATTTCAACGTTCATAATCCTAGTGTTTCTAAAGGCAACTTGGGTTAAAGAACATGAAGGGACCAGCCCGATAGCTCAGCAGACTAAAGCACCTGCTTTGCAGAGCGCAGCAGCTGGGGTTCAATCCCCAACATGCCCAGTCAGCCCTGCCCCTGGGGCATGCTGAGACAGGGATTGAGACTGGGCATGGTGGTGCACACCTATAATCCCAGCACTTGGGAGGCTGAAAACAGGAGAATCACTATGAGTCCAGTCTATATAGGGCAACCCTGCATACCCTATCCTAAATTCATATGTATATAAAAAAAGAGGATAAGGAAGAAGATTAGGAAGAGTAATTATGATTCAAAAAAGGGATGGAGAACTTAACAATGGTGAATTCATCCAATAAATTATGGGCAACCATGAAAAATAATGTTGTGCTTGAATATTTAACATCATAGGAAATATCACTAAGTGGAAAATGTAGGCTGTAATGGCATGTAAACCATGAGGTTTTTTTGTTTGTTTGTTTTGTTTTTTGTTTGTTATAGGGTTTCACTATGCAGGTTGGACTTTTAGTGATCCTCTTGTCTCAACCTCAACAGTACTGGGATTATAGGCACGTGCCACCATGCCCAGTTTCAGTAGCTGGCTCGGCACAAGGCTGGCACAGCATGTGGTACTGGGGATCAAATCCAGGTCCTTGCACTTGCCAGGTAGGTGCTTAGAACACTGAGCTATCTCTCTGGGTCTGTGTGGTCTTATTTTTATAAAAACAAACACATACAAAACAAGTATATGTTAGTCTGGTGAGATGGCTCAGCATACTAAAGCACCTGCTTAGGAAACTTAGGCAGGCTCAGGGACCATGGTTCAATCCCTGGCACCACATGCCAAGCCAGCCCCACCCCCAGGGCAGGCCAAGCCTGCCACAGAGTATGGGCATAGTGATACATACCTATAATGCCAGCACTGGAGAAGGTTGAAAACAGGAGGATCACTTTGAGTTCAAACTGTGTAGTGAGACCCTAACAAACAAAAACATTAGAAAAAAGTAAATTATTAAATACATATAAGCCGGGCGTGGTGGCTCACGCCTGTAATCCCAGCACTCGGGAGGCTGAGGCAGGAGGATTGGTGCGAGTTCGAGACCAGCCTGGGCTACAAAAGTGAGCTCAAGGCCAGCCTCAACTGCATAGCAAGACCCTGTCTCAAAAAGACAAAAAAAAAATAAATAAATAAAATAAAAAAATAAATAAATAAATAAATACATATATATGTATATGTATTTCTAGAAAGAAAGACAGCAGAATATTGATTTGTTAATGGTGAGAAATCATGCAGATTTTAATATTATTTGTATTTTTCCAAAAAATCTTTAAAATTTTCTAAAATAATATTAATTTTACACGTAAGGAAAACAGCAGGTTTTTAAAGTTACAAGGTGAGAGAAAGAGGAAAAAATAGTTAATAGATTCAAACCAATAACCTTGAGGTTGGAGGATGATTCTTTTTTTAAGAGTAGGAAAATTAGGGCTGGAGAGATAGCTCAGTAGAATATGTGCTTGCCTGGCAAGCACAAGTACCTGAATTCAATCCCTGGTTCTGAAAAACATAGATAGATTAGATAGATAGATAGATAGATAGATAGATAGATAGATAGATAGATAGATAGAAAATTTATTGGAGAATAGGAATGGGGAACGAGGAATAAGAGTAATTCTTTTTTTTTTTTTTTTTTTTTGTCTTTTTGAGACAGGGTCTCGCTATGCAGGTCAGGCTGGCCTTGAGCTCACTTTTGTAGCCCAGGCTGGTCTCGAACTTGCACCAATCCTCCTGCCTCAGCCTCCTGAGTGCTGGGAAGAGTAGCTCTTTAGAGACAAGAGAGGTCACAAACGGGTTGCCCTGGAAGACAACTTCTCTCAGGCAGAGCAGTCCAATCATAGAATCAGGAAAACTAGGTGTCTAGGTGGATGTGGGGCTGTAGGGGTCTTACAAATGCTCACGCTTTTTCTCCCTTCCTAACACTCAACCCTCTGCCTCTGCCCACTTCCACTAGGAGTCGCTTAGCGGATTACAAGGTAGCCTGGCTTGAGGACCCCAGGGCATTGCTCTTTAAGCTCACCAAATCTTGGAGTAGTGTGGGTTACTTGACACTGCAGGATATACACCTATGATCTCTGCTCTGCCTGGTGTCCCACAAGGTACAGGCCTTAGTGAACTAAATTTGCAGTCTTTTCCCTTACCCCACGAAAGGAAAAGAGTATCCCATGGATCTGAGGGTTAGCCTAGACTAACCAAAGGCCTGGACCGTGGCAATGCCCCCAATCCTAGAACTTTGCATAGTGTTTGGATAGCGATGACAGCCATTAGGCATTCTGAGAGAGGGAAGGGGAATTCCCTCCAAAGGCTCAGAGATAACCATCTTCTACCAAAAGGTGTGATTTACTCATTGAGTCTTTTTTGGGAGTCATTTCTGGGAATCAAACTCATAACCTAGTGCTTACCAGTCAGGCACTTGTGCTGCTGAGCTACACCCCCAGCCCCCTTGATTTACTGACTGAGTGATCCTCCCAGCAAAGTCCTTGATCTCATAGAGCTTTAAAGTCTTCTGGAGACAATTAAACAACTCTTGAGTTTTCTACCTAATAGTTTACTACTCATATGTGAGGAACCTTCGAGAATGTGTAAACCAACAGCCAGGGATATAGCTCAGTATCCCAGCCCCTGCCTGGCAAGTGCAAGGCCCAGAGTTTGATTCCTGGTCAAGAAAAAAAGCAAATCCATCAACAAAAGGGAAACACACTTCCATAGCAACAGGATACTGAGAAACACACATCGTATAGCCTTAGATCTAACAGGCTGGGAAACTGGCTCTGGTAGCCTAGCTCCCACAGGACTTGGACAAGCCAGGTCATCCTAGAAGGTGTGAGAGGCTGACTGGTCCCCTTCTATACATGATAACCACCCTTCAATCTCTTTGCTCCCAGACAGCTGGAAAGAAGGTTTGCTGAAACTCATCAGTCCAGAAGAACTGCCTGCCCATTTTGGGGGTACCCTGACTGACCCAGATGGAAACCCCAAATGTTTAAACAAGGTACAAAGAGCCTAGGACAAGAGACTAAGAGGGTAGATCTGGGTTTCTTTCCCAGTTCATTCATTCCACATGGACCTGTGGAGAGACAGTTGTGTGTAGAAATAGGGTGTTAAATTTAGGAGTTCCGGCCCTACTCTTAAGGGGGTTCTGAGCAGCTGTGCAGACAAATAAGAAATGAGGAGACTAAAAGAAAAAAGAAATGAGGAGACTTTGGGCTGGATGAGGAAGCTCTGCAAGCAATCCATGGCCCAGCCTAGAGGGTGAGGGAAGGTTTTCATGGAAGGGAAGCAGGGGATAGGACGAGAATATTTCTTGGAAATGATGAAAACGTTAGAAGTAAGAGAAGAGGCATAACTGGTAGGCAGGAGGCAGGAATGAACTGCTCCACCCTGTGTCTACAGATCAACTATGGTGGGGAGATCCCCAAGTCCATGTACGTCCGGGACCAGGTGAAAACTCAGTACGAGCACTCAGTGCAGATCAGCCGGGGCTCCTCCCACCAGGTGGAATATGAGATTCTGTTTCCAGGCTGCGTCCTCAGGTAGGGACAGACCACTGTCCCACCCTTCCATGTGCCCTAACCTTACAGGAATTCACCAGCAACCTGTTTCCTCCCAGGTGGCAGTTTGCATCAGATGGTGGGGATATTGGCTTTGGGGTCTTCCTAAAGACCAAGATGGGGGAGCGGCAAAAGGCCGGGGAGATGACGGAGGTGCTAGCGAGCCAGCGCTACAATGCCCACATGGTGCCTGAGGATGGGAGCCTCACCTGCTCAGAAGCTGGTGTCTGTAAGTCTTCCCCAGTTGGACAGTGGCTAAGAGGGTGGGAGCCACCCTATCTATGGCTTAGAAGAGAAGCAGAGAGTCAGTGACATCTCAACACATATACCAAGGACACATGGCTCAGCTTAGTGCTATGCATTCCAATCCAGAGTGGCATTCAGGCCAAAGGGCACAAAGAATGATAAGGCAAGGCAAGTATAGCTTCCTCCATGAGGAAACCGAGAGGCAACTTGTAGCACCACAAAGCCGAATGTGGTGCCAGTGTCCCCTCTTGGCCTGAGTGTCACCCTATAACCCTGGGAAAAATTCCAATATAGGAAAGACTCTTGGTTTTGTTCACCTGTGACCATGGCCACAATCCTTACTCTCAGGGTTGCTGTGAGGAGGCACAGAGTATGCATTAGGCTGGCCCAGGACCTGCTTCACCCAAGGGACGTGAAAGGACTTTGCTGTTCCCAACTGTCCCACCTCACATATGCATTATGGAAGCATCCAGTTGTGAAGACAGTGGGATCCAGCGGCCATTGTTCTTATAGCCTGCTAAAGGTGCAATTAAACCCGGGCTTGGGCACACACTAGAAGGAGGTCAGTGTCTGTCTACAGGCACTGCTCATGCCTGGCAGTTCCCATGGGGAAGGGAAAGGCATAGTCAAAACTTGGAGAACAGAGCTGGTGAGAACACAAGCCTATCTTTCCCCATAGTTGGGGTAGGGATGCAGAGAAAGTGAAGCCTGGCTAAACCTCCCATCTTTTCATCTGCCCCACAGATGTCCTGCGCTTTGATAACACCTATAGCTTTGTGCATGCCAAGAAGGTCAGCTTCACTGTAGAGGTGCTGCTTCCAGATGAGGGCATGCAGAAATACGATGAGGAGCTCACTCCTATCTAAGGCCTCGCCACTTCACAAAGACTCCAGGCTGTTTTCTTTTTAATCACCCTGCCTTCTGACCCTGAACACTGATCATTAGTCCTCCTAACTCTGGGACATTAGAAAATAGAGAAAAATTTCCTGGGGAAGATTCATCTACAGTGGCCACATCAGGAAAGATATAAAATACACAGCCTTGGAG
The DNA here is from genome assembly GCA_004027025.1 of Myocastor coypus. Lineage (NCBI taxonomy): Eukaryota > Metazoa > Chordata > Mammalia > Rodentia > Myocastoridae > Myocastor > Myocastor coypus. The sequence continues at coordinate 8,111 of PVJA010021907.1, forward strand.
GGAACAAAAGTTACAGAAGAGAAAACAACAAGAATGAAGGCAAGAGGAGGACGGCACTGAAATTCAAGACTAGGGAAATGAATCTCGTAGCCTGCATTCTCGCCTATCCTAAGCCATTTGTGTGTGCTTGAATTCCTTCCCTGTGGGATATGAGATACTTGGGTTTGAAACTTGCCTAAATCCTTTTTACCTCCACTGCCCGTATGGTAGGTACGTAGAGTGCACTTAGGAATTGAGTGGTGGATCAGCAGGTAGAGAGCAAGTGATTCACGGGTGTGCATGACAATGAAGAAATTTTCAGCACCTTGGACAGGAACAGAGCGTGGTTGGGGAGGGACTTCTGTAGAGCCAGGCAATTCTGACTGTGGCTTCCTCTTGGGAGCCCACTCACAAAATCTCTGTGCCTCTGGCAGGAAATGCCCACATAAGATGTCTCACTCGGGCCGGGCGTGGTGGCTCACGCCTGTAATCCCAGCACTCGGGAGGCTGAGGCAGGAGGATCGCTGCGAGTTCGAGACCAGCCTGGGCTACAAAAGTGAGCTCAAAGCCAGCCTGAACTGCACAGTGAGACCCTGTCTCAAAAAGCCAAAAAAAAAAAAAGATGTCTCACTCGGGACACTTACTTTCTTCCATCCATTGTTAGCGCCTCACTTCCTCCCTTTGGAGTTCACAGCTTATATGTTAAGCAATTAAAGGAGCCCAGGAAACCACATCTGACTCTAGCTGCTGCGTGGCATAATAAAAATAATAAATTACACCTGTCATGTGGTGAATACCCGTCTACATGTCAAGTACTTTATGGGCTTAGCTCATCTCATTCTTGTACCATCTCCAAGGCCACTTACCAAGGCCACTTTATGGACAACAAAACTCAAGGTCAGAGAGGTACAATCACTCAGTGACATATAAGTGAAAGATCCAGGGCCCTAGACTTTGGTTCTTTACTTACTCTCAAGGTAATCCTTTCAATTTCCCTATAACCATCTCCTAAGACTCTATTTACTAAAGAGGAAATAAAAAGTATTTTTTATTTTATTTTATTATTTTATTTTGGCCTACATCTCCCAGTACACATGTCCTGGTGTCTTCCTCTCCAATCCTTCTTTATGGATCAAGTGGGAAATGACGCTTAAGCAGTTTGTCCACAGAGACTCCCAACAGAGCCAGGCAGGCCTGTCCTCTAGCCAGCATCCTGTTCACCACTCACATAGAAGCATGACTGCCTGACACTCACCACAATGCTGGGTGACTAGGAGAAAGCACAGGGATTCAGAGATTTCTTTTTTTTCCTCAACTTCCTGCTCCAGTCTGGGGACACTGAGATCTTAGCTTGAACAGCAGATCCTAATACAACTTTTGACAAAAGGAGCCAGATTATACCAGAGAATGGGGTGGATGGGAACCAAAGGCTTCCACTGGTGTCATGAGAGGCACCTTGGGATCAGGTGGAGGCTTGGCTAGCTGACTATGAACTTGCCCTTGGGAAGACTATGAAATCTGACTCTGAGGCACATTAGGCAAGCATTTAGCAGCAGTAAAATCTTTCTCAACTGCACAGAGTCTTTTTTTTTTTTAATGGCACAGGATCTTGCCTTCATTTTACAGAAGGACACTAGCCTTGTTTTCTACATCCTGTGGGTGGCAGAAATAGGACTGAAGCAAAGATGCTCACCCCGTCTCTTGTTGGGAGCAGCTGAAGCAAAAATGTAATTATGTATGTGGGACAAAGCCAGCCCAAGAGCACAGGAGCTCCGCAAAGCATGTAAACAAGTTATTGTAGCTTGTTAACTGATTGCTGGGTAGAGGGGCTGAAATTAATATCAACCTCTCAAGGGTATAAATAAACCACTCTACCATTCAATGGAGGTTCTTCCCCTCCTAACAGGAAAGACAGGCCCTCCACCTGACCGAGCTATCATCTCTTGTCTATCTTTTCCTCATTCTCTCTCTTTTATTTTCTTTTCCTCATCCTCACTGTGGTTCCTGGGGTACACCAAAAGCCCCACAAGTCCCTACAATCTCTCCATCCTGTTTCCCGTAGCAACTTGCAGGACAGGACAAGGCTTCCTCACTCTTGAGCTGGAGAGTGAAGGGGGCCGAAGAAGGGGGCAAAGTGGAACAGGGGAGGGGTGTCAGATTTCAGAGGGAAAAATCAGTATTTGAGGCATACCTAAAATTTACTGGTAGCTGGGCATGGTGGCTCACGCCTGTAATCCCAGCACTGGGGAGGCTGAGACAGGAGAATTGGTGTGAGTGCGAGACCAGCCTGGGCTACAAAAGTGAGCCCAAGGCCAGCCTGAACTGCATAGCGAGACTCTGTCTCAAAAAGACAAAAATAAATAAATAAATAAATAAATAAAATTTTACTGGTTTTGTGAAGTTAAAATTTAATGGAGTATCTGACAGAATAAATGGGTGCTAATAAAGAGAAGAGAGATGGCAGGGAAGAAGAAAAGAGGAGCAGGCTCACCCTTTCAAACCATGGTGGTTGCCCCTGAAATATGAGCCAAGTGCATCATGGGTTCTTTGGAAGAAGATGACTCACTGCCACTGATGCTGGATAGAGGAAGCAGATAGGCTTCCTCGCTTGTCCACTGAGGCAGCCCCACTGGCGAATGAGTGTGTGGACCTTTTTGTGTCCCAGTGGGTAAAGAAGCTGGGAGCAGGGCTTTTGGGTACCATTAGCTCTCTTGGAACTGAACAGGGAACTCGGAACAGATGAGGGCAGCGCTGAGAGCTCAAGGCCAGGACTAGAGCTGAGATCCAAAAAGCGTTCCACTGACATTCACTAATGCTTAGCTGTGATGCACAGCTCCCACTCTGCACCCACAGAGCAGCCTTCCCCGATGCCAGCCTCCCTCAGGGACCAGATGTTCATCTCCAATTTCAAACATCCTGGAGTAGGCATGGGGGAGGGAAGGAGACTTGCTCTGTAGCTTTGGCCAATGCCCATCCCACCCCCATGCTAGCAGGGTCAGTAGGCAGCACAGGGGCCAGGGGTCCGTGGCCTGCAGGTGTCTGTTGTTGGAAAAAGAAAGTTAAGGACATAGGAGTTCCAGCTCCAGCAACCCAGAAATGCTGAAAGAGAGCAGGAAGGAAAGGTTTTGGCAGCCCTTCGGGGGCTGAAGCTAGTTGCCAGAGGATGTTCCCATAAGAAGGGCCAATTATGGCTGAGGCTGGAAAGGCCAGCCCCTCCCAGGAAGATCTCAGGCCAGTGCAACCACTGACAGCTTTTTGCTGCTACCAAATATCCCCTCCCTCCAGCTCCTACCTCTTCCTCCTCCTCCAATGAGTCGCTGCCACAGTGACTTCTCCAGATAGCAGTCAGCTTTGGTCCCTGATATTTAACACCAACAAGGAGTGCCACGGGAGGTTAAGGCAAGACAAGGTCACTAGAAAAATAGAAACCTTCACCTTAAGTGTGCAGAAGGGTTATGCTATCTCTGGTTTTCAGCAGGGACCACTGCCTCCATGACTCCCCTCAAGCTGGGGAGAGACTCCCATCCATCTCCTCAGAAGAGCATCTCTCTGCTGCCCAGCTCAGTAGCACCCTCTCCTAGTGCCCAACACAGTGGCAAGGAGGTGGTGGTGTAAGGAGGGAGCTACCCCAGAAAATTCATAAACTGCAGAAACAACAGCATGGCTGGGAGACTTTGAAACTAGAGAGAGATCAGGAGGAGCTGAGTGACCCAGGTGAAGGCCAGTATGGCCACCAAGCAAGCCCTGCATCATTTTGCAAAAGGCCAGCAACAAAGGGGCCAGGAGCATCTCAGAGCCACCCAGAGGTACGGGGCAGCCTGTGCAGGACAGTGAGAGCCAAGTGCAAATGCAAGCCATTCGCCCAGGCAGGGGAAAAAAGCCAGGTGCATGTGGGGAAGAAAGGCCATGGCTGGGAAGGACTAGGAATGTCAGTCTGTGAACCTGGGCAGTGGAGACCAGAGGGAGGAACACTCTTGTTCAGACCAGGACTGTTCCAGCCCGAATCCACCTTTAAGCTTGGCACTGGTGGCTTCTCGAACCTTTGGTGGCCTTGCAACTGTGGCATAGGTGTCCACTTCCCATGGGAACACTGTAGAGGACCCTGGAATCTCTTCCCTTCCTTGCTTGGACAGAGGGCAATGTCTCTGCCAGTCTCTGGAGAGGCCCAGAGTGAGCTAACACTCTAATGCAGTTCTGGGCACATCAGCCACATGGGGACAGAGCTGTGAGATGTCACTTAGCAGGGCTTAGGGAAGAATAGAAGAACACAAGTAGAGCAGGCCCCCTTTTTATTCACAGCATCATTTTTCTGACCATTCAGTTATCTGCAGTCAACCATAGGCTAAAAATCTTAAGTACAATTCCAGCAATAAACCATTCATCAATGTTAAATAATTTATTAAATGAAGTTGTTATAATTATGCTATTTAATTATTAGCTATCATGGTTAACTTCTTATTATGCCTTATGTACATATTAAACTCTATTATAGGTGTGTATGTTTGGGCAAATCACATTATCTATAGAGTTCAGCACTTTCCACAAATAAGTATCCATGGAGGGTCTTGAAATGTATCCCCTTTGCGTAAGAGGGGATGACTAAATTAACATGGCTCTGGTTTAAATGCCCTACCTCCCTCCCATGGGTTATTATACCATTGGGGATGTAAAAGAAGTATCTAACCTTCTAAGCTGCCTGTAGAATAAGAGAAGCATTTTATAGAACATTGTGAAACTGTATTGCTATATTAGTATGTGTACAGCAAAAGTCACCCAGATGGTACAACCCTAAGACATTAACAATCATATGGGTGATAGTATCATATCTTGTTGAAGGATCTGAACTTTCTAGAATGGTTCTCTATTTGCTTTATTACATTGGTTTGGTAAAGGAGATTAGGGAATCAATAAATTATTATAAGCAAGTGTATAAGCCCCTTCCCAAAGAGGGCTGGCTCACAGTTGAGTCCGCCCACACTGTGACTTTTCCATAGCCAACCCCCACTGTGTCCCTGACTAATCTTGTCCTCCTGATCCCATCCAAGAGTTCATTCCCTTAGTGGACACAATGCCACTCATCTGCCCACTCAAGCCAAAACCCCTCAGGTGTTCCTCAGCAGCCTCCCTGAGCTGGCCCCAAATAAGGGTGGGAACAACCAAAGCCACAGCAGTCATAAGGAAAGATTTTCCTCTTATTTACAAGCTGCAAGCTCCCAAAAGATGAGGTAGAAAGACACACACAGTCAGGAACAAGGGCGACTCCAGAGTTTCCAGGTGAGAGAGCCTAACACAAACCTCAATTCCAGCCTGGCTACCTTAGCTGTGTGACAGGGGGGTGGTCATCTGGCACCGCTGGACTTTCCTTTCCCTGGCGTACCTATACAAGGCAGAGGCCACCTACGCTTCCAGGGGAGGAGTCCCCTGGCACAGGTGCAGAAGCATCTTGGCACAGATCCACTTCTCCCATTGCTCAGCTTCCAGACTTTGTGTTCCACTCGGCAGAACCCTACGTCATTGCTTCCAGGACCATAACACAGAAGGAATTTTCCCAATGTCCCATCATTTGAAGCAGGAAGAATTCTTCTATATAAAGAGGTAGGAGCTGGTGAGATAGCTCCTTGGCACAAGTGCCTGCCTGGCAAGTGCAAGGTTGTGAGTTCAAACCCCAGTGCCACAAAAATAAATAAATAAATAAATAAATAAATAAATAAATAAATGTAAAAACTCGGTTTCTAGCAGAATTCAAGGCTCTTGCCTAACATCAGCAGGTTAGAGCACAAGGTTAGCCTCTCTCACCTTGTCCAGCAGATGATATGATCCTAGATGAGGGACCAAGGAAGAATTTGGGACATGCAGGTCTGCTGACATTATGGCACACTTATCCTCTACCAACAGGGTGCCACAGAGGCACCTGTGACTGTCACATCGCCAGCCCATAACGGGTCCCTGGAGTAAATGCTCCTCCAGATTTTCTCATCTGTGAGTATTTTGTCACTGCAACACTGGCTTGGAACTGGGACAGATTGGAAGTCTTAGGTAGCTCCTGCAGTAGGACTCTAATTAGGTTACAATTAAGTAGACAAACGTGTATTCACTTATGCATAAAAGCCATGCTTAAGAAAAGAGGAAGCCTGGGCATTTCCACCTGACAGCACATAGTCCCATTTTATGACAGATAACCTTGCCATATTCCCAAGTGTTGGAGATTCTATGGGTTTCATGGCTGACACTAAAACAGCTCTGGGAGGAGAAAGAGGAAGAAGAAAAAGAATACCCCAGACTTCCAGCAAAGCCTGGGCACCCCCACACACACATCAGCACTGAGCATGAAGCCTTCATGCCATACCAGAATCTTATTAGTGGAACCAAGGGACAGACCTGGGGCCAAGTGACAAGTGACTGAGCACCAGAGTAGCGTCAGCTAGGAGTTGGACCAGCTTCCTGGGAGCCACAAGAGGCCCACAGTATGGTACTGTCTTACTCCATGGAGCCACATTCAAAAGTATCCATCCCTTTTCTAAAGTTTTGGCCAGGGGCCTGGCAGGATGGCTCAGTGGTCCAAAGCGCCTGCTTAGGAAAACTTAGGCAGCTTCAGGGACTGTGGTTTGATCCCCAACACCACGTGCTGCACCAGCCCTGCCCTAGCCTGCCATAAAAATAAATAAATAAAACAAACAAAAGTTCTGAAACAAGAAAAAAATAAAAGTTTTGACCAAACGCAGTTCACTTGAGCAAAGGGCAGATGTCACAAAGTCAGTTGTGTGGGGCAAGACACTAAGGTCACTGCAGCTGCTCCAAAGGCAGGAGCAAATAGCCCATCCTCTGCCAAACACTATCCTGGGGGGATAGGGCAGGACCAGACCCCAGCAAGCTCAAACCACATCATCAATGTCTACCTGTGACCAAGTATAACAGGAAGGCCTCCCCACACTGCCCTAGGCCCAGAGGCCAGCCAAGCCAGACCCCAGAGAAGCTGGGGCTGGGTTCCTACATGTAACAGATCTCGTGCCTCCCCACTCTCTCCTACAGAGGCTGAAGACAAGGTTATGTAGTCCCTGGGGCAGTGCAGGTACAGGCTCTGCCTGCCCATGCAGTGGTCCCCATACAGCTTCACAACACAGTTTTACATGAGCTGGATGCCAGCTTCTGGGGTCAGCCACAGCCTTCCACATAGGCCTGCATCCTTTGTCCTCTGTGGAAAAGAAGCAAGAGACTTGGGGGAACACGGAGAAGAGGGACTGACTTTCAGGACTGAGTTTCACCCACAGAACAATTCACAGGCCATCTAGAAGTGAGTGTTCTGTTGATATCTGCAGGCTGCCAAGCCCAGCTCCTGCTGCAGTGTGGGGGTGGGTGTAGTTGTCTTTGAGGGGACTCACCAGATTCGGTGCAGCTGGCAGGGCAAGGCAAGGCTCTAGGGAAGACAGGACAGGAGGAAGAATGCCCTACTGTCTAGAACTTATCACACAGCAAGACCACAATAATGAGCAAAAGCCCTTTGAGACAGCCATGGTGTAAAACTTCCTTAAATGGGCCGGGAAAGGGCTGAGCAAGGAGGCTCACTTGTAGCCCACAGTTAAGCCTAAGGCATGGCTGAGCAGGGCCCAGACCAAATACATTCACGTACCCCCACGTGTGCCACCCAGCACCACCTGCCTGCAGTGCCTTCTGATTTAGGAAAGAGTGCCATGTGCTGGCCATTCATGCAGGACTGGCTGAGGACAGAGAGAGCTGATGTTGATTAAGGCTTACAGTTCAAGAACTGGAAGCTCTCTCTGCGAGAGCTGTGCTATATAGCTGTGTCACTATATAACTGTGCCACTGAGCTATATCCCCAAACACCTATGAATCCATTGTTTCTCTGACTGTACAGGTCATTTGCTAGAAGGCAGAAGGGGAACCAGACCTGGGTTGGGAGAGGTGGTGAGAAGCAGGCTTTATGTGAGTGTGGACCAATGATTCCAACTCCAGGAAAAACAGACCTAATAATTCCCATCTAATGACAAGGTCTAACGATTAAATTAACTACATCACATGAAGAACTTATAACAGGACCTGGGGCCTCTAGGAACTGATTCACTAACAGATGTTGTCCATGACCTGTTTGAACCATTCAACATGGGCATATGAAGAGTTGCTGCCCCCTTGTGACGATTGTGAGCATTGCAGGAAGTTACTACTTTTCAGCTGGCTCCAGGTTACACAGGAAACCCCAAACATAAACAAAGGACAAAGCAAAAGGTGGGTAATAGAAAGTAGGTAGTTAGATCTTCTTAAAATAGCTTGGGACCTAGATATGGAGGAAGAAAAAAGAAAAGGGAAGGACGAAAAAGGAGTTAAAAATAAATTTAGAGGGCTGGGGAGATAGCTTGGTAGTCTAAACACCTGCCTGGCAAGTACAAGGACCCAGGTTTGATCCCTGGTACTGCATGCCGTGCTAGCCCTGCATTGAGTTGGCTACTGAAATTGGGCATGGTGGTGCACACCTGTAATCCCAGCACTGAGGAGACTGAGACAGCAGGATTACTACACATCCAAGCTGCAATGCAAGACCTTGTACCAAATAGATAATATATTAAAAGAAAAAAAAAAAAAAACCGAAAAAAGCATTTAGAAGTGCTACGTAGGTGTTCCAACTCTCCATGAGGGATCATCGTGTATCACAAACGTACTAATAAACAATAAAAATGAGGAGGGTGAGCCCCGCCTATGAGCGCATGAGGTAGGGGAGGGGGTACACCTAGGTGTAAACCCTAACAGCAACTTAGCAAGGTTCTGTCTCAAAATAAAAGGGCTGAGGATATAGCTCAGTGCTAGAGCCCTCAGCTGGGATGTGCTGCCCAGCCCTAGGTGTTCCCTATTGTCATAGTTTCTGTACAGGTGTCCCCCCAAAAGCCTCATGCAGTCATGGGGCGGCTTCTGAAATTTGTAATGAATTATTGTGGGTGTGGGTGTTGCCCTTTCCCTGGGACAGGTGATTTGCATTTCAAAGTAAGGGAGGAAGAGAAGTTAGCTGTTTGAGCTGCTGCTAGCTCTCTCTCTTCATGTTCTCTTGCTCTTAGCTGCCACCACGAAAGGTTGCCTTCTGCCATGTGCCAGTCTGCTTTGGAGCTGGCTAAATATGGACTGAAACCTCCAGGACCTGTGAGCTAAATAAACCTTTCCTTCCCTCATCTTGAATGTCGGGTGTTTGTCCCAGCAACGACAGAAGAGTAACTAAGACATCTATATAAAGAGAAGCCATGCAGCTGGGCGTGGTGGCGCACGCCTGTAATCCTAGCACTCGGGAGGCTGAGGCAGGAGGATTGGTGCGAGTTCGAGACCAGCCTGGGCTACAAAAGTGAGCTCAGGACCAGCCTCAACTGCATAGCGAGACCCTGTCTCAAAAAAAGACAAAAAAAAAAAAAATTAACATTATGTTCTCAGGTTCATCCATTTTGCTGCAGATGGCTTAAGGTTACCTTTCTTTATGGTGGTGGCACTTGTGCATAAATATTGTATAAATATTGCCCTATCTATTGATCTGTTAATGGACACATGTGCCTTTAGAGCTATATTATAAATTGTGCTGCTATGAGTATGCATAGGCAGGACTTTTGCAAGGTGATCGACTTGTGGCGACTCCGTAGCTCACTGTCGTGGGAAGAGGAAGGCTCAGTCAGAAGAGATGGTCACTGGGACTGTGACTTGGAAGGGTCCATCTCCACCCCCGGTTCCTCCCTTTGCTGTCTGCCCCCTGCTGGCCGCATCATGAGCAGTGTTCCACCTCAGCAGGGCCTTCCCCTATGCTGCTTCTGCCCTGGAGTCATCTCACTGTCGACGGGAACCTCTAAAATGCATGAGCTAAAACAAGCCTCTCTTCCTTTAATTTGCTGGTGTTTGGTAGAGATAGCTGTCCAGGCTGGCCTTGAACCTGCTGCCCTCCTACCTCAGCCTCCTTGGTAGCCAGGGTTACAGCTGTGCACCACCACAACCAGCTACAGATTGTCTTTGCTTTGTTCACACATCTTCTTACCTGTGGGGTCATGAGTGGTATGTGGACTGACTGGAAGAGGCCAGAGCCAATTGTTAGCTTGCCAGGAATTGTGTGAGCTGGCTGTCAAACACTGCCATTATTAAAAATTAAATATTAAAAAAAGAAACTATAGAGACAAACGCTGGACCCCGAGATCGGGAGTTATGGGTGCAGCAACTAAAGGAAGAATACCAGTCTCTTATCCAGTATGTGGAGAATAACAAGAATGCAGACAATGATTGGTTCCGTCTGGAATCTAACAAGGAAGAGACCCGGTGGTTTGGGAAATGCTGGCACATCCATGACCTCCTCAAATACAAGTTTGACATCGAGTTTGACATTCCTATCACGTATCCTACTACAGCTCCAGAGATGGCAATTCCTGAGCTGGATGGAAGACAGCAAAGATGTACAGGGGTGGCAAAATATGCTTGACTGATCACTGCAAACCTCTGTGGGCCAGGAATGTGCCCAAGTTTGGACTAGCTCATCTTATGGCCCTCGGGCTGCGTCCCTGGCTGGCAGTGGAAATTCCTGATCTGATTCAGAAGGGTGTGATTCAGCACAAAGAGAAATGCAAGCAATGAAGGCTCAAAGCACTGAGACAGGACAGAGGGGCCTCTAACAGGTCGTGTTCCTGTTTTCTTGTGCATCACTCTTCCCATTTACCTGATGGCTTCCCCTACACTACACCCTCCACCTCTGGTTGTTACTGAATAGCTAACTTGGGCATCCTTGGGGGGAACGACAGCAACATAGTCATGCCAAAGTTCCCGGCAGAGGAAAGACTTGGACTTTGGGAAATCAAGAGGTGATCTATATCCTCTCCCCAGAGAGAACAATGGAGGCCTTGTTCCTGGAGACATAGGGGGAAACTGAACACAAGTACATATCCCTTTTGGTTTCTGGAGATAATCCATCAATAAAAGCTGCTTCTTGTGGTAAAAAAGAAAAAAAAAAAAGAAACTATATCATTATAATTATTATATCATGTCTCTTTGATTCATTCCTCATTTAACAACCAAGTTTCATTCCTGTGACTAAATTGTTAAGTGAATTGATCACTAAATAAGGAATTGTATATGGTAAGCACATTACAATAATCAGAACAAAGACATAGTACAAATAGTCAAATGAAACTCCAACTTGATAACTTTATTTTTATTTGCACAACTTTTGCATAACTTGTACATGAGTTCTGTAAGAGTTATGTAAATAAAACTATACTACTGTTATGGTTTACGTCTAGTTGTCCCCCCAAAGCCTCATGCAATCATAGGGCGTGGCTTCTGTAGATTGAGACTTCGTTCATGATCCCTGGGATTGTGTTTTTTTTGTTTTTTGTTTTTTTTTTTGGTGGGACCAGGGTTCGAACACACGACCTTGCACTTGCCCAGCAGGCACTTGTGCCTCGGAGCTATCTCCCCAGCCCCAGGATTGTGTTTTAATACTGATGGGATTATTGGTTTGAGTAAGGCTGAGACTATGGGTGTGGTCTCTAGGACGGATATCCTAAGGCAGAGAGCCTGAATGTAATATAAAGAGTGACAGAGAGACAGACTCGAGCTGTAGTTGTTGTTCTGCTGCCCTGTTTGGCTGGCTGCCTCTGCCACGATTTTGCTGCTGTTTCACCACCATGAACTGGATGTTCTCTGTCCTGCTCCACTCAGCCTTGGGCCAGCCGAATATGGACTGAAACCTCCACGAAATGTGAGCTTAATAAACCTTTCCTTCCTTCATTTTGAGTGTCAGGTATTTCTCCCAGAAACAAGTGAAAAGTAACTAAGACAACTACATAAAAGTATAGTACTGTACTACATAGTACAATCAGAAAAATTTCAGTATTGTATAAACAAGGTATGTTCAACAAAAAGACACTTTGCTCTATAAGCCAGGTGTAAAGAACTGTACACACACACACACACACACACACACACACACACAGTCTTAAATCTGAGCAGTGGGTCATTAACTCCGAATAGTGATTAAACAGGTAAGTTGCTAAACAAGGAATAGCACTGTATCATATTGAAAGCACAATAAATACTCAAATGTAGCTTCCTAATTACCTTGTTACACTTTCCTGCCATTTATACTCTTGAAGTTTGTTTTTTTTTTTTTTTTTTTTTTTTTTGGTGGGACCAGGGTTCGAACTCACAACCTTGCACTTGCCCAGCAGGCACTTGTGCCTCGGAGCTATCTCCCCAGCCCTCTTGAAGTTATTTATATCTACAGCAGCCATCCCATGTCCAAAGTTTTTGTTATCCATAGTCAACCACAGGCCAAAAATATTAAACAGAAAATTCCAAAAGTAAACAGTTCTTCGGGTTTTTTTATTATTGTTGGTGGTGGTGATACAAGGATTGAACACAGCACCTTCACATTAAGCTGCATCTCCAATCCTTTTTGTTTGTTTGGTTTTTCTGAGACAAAGCCTTGCTATGTCACTACGTTGTCCAGGATGGGATGAAACTTGAAATTCTCCTGTCTGAACCTTCCAGGGGGCTGGCTCATCAGCATGTGCTATCAGGCCTGGCTCTAAGATATATGGCAGTGGTGGATCTTTGTTTTGGGTTTTCGGGGAGATATTTTGGTTTTGGTTTGGGTACTGGGAATAAGGATCAAAGACAAACCCTTCACAGAGCGACATCCCCAGCCAATTCATAGTTTTAAGTAACTTTTATTACAGTATGTATACTGTTCTAATTTTGCTAGCCCATTATTGTTAGTATATTTATGGTTGGTAATCTCCTGCTCTGTCCTAATTTATGAATTAAACTAGATCACAGGCACATATGCAAAGGAAAGAATATAGTATGCGCCAGGTTTGGTACCCTCTGCAATTCTAAGCATCCTCAAAAGTATCCCCTGAGGGGCCTGGGAAACAGCTTGGCAGTCAAAGCATCTGCCTGTCAAGCATAGAGACCCGAGTTCAATCTCCAGTACCGCATGATGTGCTGGCCCTGTGTAGAGCCAGCCACCGAAACCATCTGTGGTGATGCATGCCATAATCTCAGCCCTGGGGAGGCTGAGACAGGAGGATCACTACAAATCTGAGCTGCATAGTGAGACCCTATACCAAATAAATAACAAAAACAGCTCTTCCTGTGAGCAGCCTGAAGTGACCTGTGAAAATGGTTCACTACTCTTTTAACCCAGAAAACCCCACAAAATCATGCAAATCAAGAGGCTCAAATCTTCATGTTCAACTTAAGAACACACGTGAAACTGCCCAGGCCATCAAAGGTATGCATATCTGAAAGATGTCACATTACAGAAGCAATATGTGCCACTCCAGTGTCACAATGGTGGAGTTAGTAGATATGCCCTGACCAAGCAGTGGGGCTGGACACAGGGTCAGTGGCCCAAAAAGAGTGCGGAATTTTTGCTGTACCTGCTTAAAAATGCAGTGAGTAATGCTGAACTTAAGGGTTTAGATGTAGATTCTCTGGTTATTGAACATATCCAGGTGAACGAAGCACCGAGGATGCACCATAGTACTTACAGAGCTCATGGCCAATTAACTCATACATGAGCTCCCCCTGCCATATGGAGATGATCCTTACTGGAAAGGAAGAAATTGTTCCTAAGCCAGAGGAGGAGGTTGCACAGAAGAAAAAAGATATACAAAAAGAACCTGAAGAAGCCAGGTGTGGTGGCGCACGCCTGTAATCCCAGCACTTGGGAGGCTGAGGCAGGAGGATTGGTGAGAGTTAGAGACCAGCCTGGGCTACCAAAGTGAGCTCAAGGCCAGCCTGAACTGCATAGCGAGACCCTGTCTCTAAAAGACAAAAAGAAGAAGAAGAAGAAGAAGAAGAAGAAGAAGAAGAAGAAGAAGAAGAAGAAGAAGAAGAAGAAGAAGAAGAAGAAGAAGAAGAAGAAGAAGAAGAAGAAAAACAAGAACAAGAACAAGAAGAACAAGAAGAACAAGAACAAGAAGAGGAGGAAGAGGAAGAGGAAGAGGAAGAAGAGGAAAAAGAGGAAGAGGGAGAAGAAGAGGAAGAAGAAGGAGGAGGAGGAGGAGAAGGAGAAGAAGAAACTGAAGAAACAAAAACTTATGGTGCAGGAATAAATTAAGCATAAAATAAATGCAAATAAAATTAATGTTGTTAAAAAAAATTAATGTTGCTAGGCCCGGGGGGGATAGCTCCATGGCACAAGTGCCTGCCTGGCAAGCACAAGGTCTTGAGTTTGAACCCCAGTCCTGGGGGTTCAAAAAAAAAAAATTATATATATATATATATATATATATATATATATATATATATATATTGTTGGCTATAATAATAACAACAGTGCCGGGTGTGGTGGCGCACACCTGTAATCCCAGCACTCGGGAGGCTGAGGCAGGAGGATCAGTGTGAGTTCGAGACCAGCCTGGGCTACAAAAGTGAGCTCAAGGCCAGCCTGAGCTGCATAGCGAGACCCTGTTTCAAAAAGACAAAAAAAAACTCTCTATAATAATAATAACAACAGATCAATGAATCAAAAAAAATTTTAAGTACCCTGAGTAAGGGGATCCTGGTGCACTGTGTCTGCTAGGAATCACACATCACAGTGTGCCACTGGCCTTGTGTCCCCTCTATGTTCAGGGGCTTGATAAAGACCATGTCAGAAGCAACTACACCACAAGCATCAACAGACCAACTTCCCCTGACCCACTGCCCTGGCCCTCTGCTAACACAGGAAGTGGGCAGTTATAGCACTGTCCCCCTTTTCTGCACCTAAATTCTAAGGCTCAGAGACACCAAGTGACCTGGCAGAGGCCTCAAAGCAGTCACACGGAAGATGCAGGCCTGATCTACTTGTCCTTCCCCCAAAGCAACCAGCTTAAGAGACGAGAGTGGCTATTGACCATGACCCCTGCCTGGCTGCAGCCCACCCTCTGGGCTTCTTCCCACTTCCTGGGCTGCTGCCCAGCACTCAAGGCTTGGGCTGAAGGCCTCCTCTCTTCCTAGCTGATCCCATTCATTCCTATGGCTTCTGTCCCCAGTGCTCTGCCACCACATCTCCCCTCTGTCTCTTCAGGCCTGGATGGTGGTAGCTGCCAGCTTGTCCCTTGCTATGGTTTTGAGTGTGTCCCCAAATTCCACATATTTCGACGTAACTCCTCCATGCCACAGCGTTGGGAGGTGGGGCCCAGTGGGACGTGTCTGGGTCTTGGAGGCAGAGCCCTTGTGAATGAATGAATGAATGAATGAATCAATCAATCAATCAATGTCTTTATCATGAGAATGGAGCCCCTTTCTGGTCCCTGCATACAGCCAACTCCACTTTCTGTGGTGAGCCTAAGAGGCATGAGGCCTTCGCCTGAAGCTGTGAAGATGCTGGTGCCAAATGAACCTTTATTCCTAATAATTTATTGAGTCTCCAGTCTTTTGTGATAGCAACAGAAAACAAGCTAAGACAATTCTTCCCAAGCTTTGCTTTCTGACCAACCACTTCTTAAATAGTCCAGCAGAGTCTAGACCTTTTACCACAGTCTACAGACCCTCAGTGATCTGGTAACATCCCACTGCCCCTTCCATGACACCCTTCTCACCTCAACACCCAAGCCTTCACTGCAGCCCTTGTGTGCATTTTGTTTCCTTGGATCTGATGTTTCTCTTGACTGGACCTGGTCATACACTGGTCCCTCCTTGAGAGAAACTCCTATTCTTAAAGGTCCAGAAAGCCATCCCCTGACTACAGCCCACTCCTCCCACAGTCTGCCTCCTCCAGGTGAAGTTCTGCTCTACTACCACATCCTGTTCCTCCCCCACAGAAAAGAAGAACTCAACTTCTTAAGAATTTATTGGCCTAGCGAGCACCTGGCTCAGGACTATCTGCTTTTCAGTCAGGCCCCAGCAGCCCCTGCACCAGGGATAGGATGGCTGAAGAATCTGTCTTGAGGTTTCCAGCTATTGCACTATGTTTCTCCCTGAGTATCTGCTGTCAACCAGCCATGTTGCCATCAAGTGGCTCATCTGAGCAGCAGGGCATTCCGGTACCCAGCTTGCCGAGTGACCTTGGGCATATTCCTTGCCCTCTCTGGGACCCAGTCTGCTTATCCTCCACAGGAGGATTAACTTTGTCATCAAAAGACAGAGCCAGACCACCAAGCTCCACTCTTCTCAGTACAATAGATTCCATGGAAGTTGATGGGGTCAGGTCCTGCTATGGCCACTGCTCCTTGAGATCTATAAGCTTCTGTCCAGCCAGGGCCAGGAACTCCAGGAAGTCAGGCATCCACACTCCCTGGACCACACCCCGCTTGGGTCAGGAGGAGCTGGGCTTCCCCACCGAGGGGTAGAGCTTGCGCAGGCTGGAGTCCAGGAGGAAGTCCACTGACCTGCAGAGAGGGTACCAGTGGTGAGCAGGTAGCCTAGGAGTGCTACTGAGGGATTAGAAGCCAGAAGACCAGGGCCGAAGGAGGGCTCTTGGCCACAGGCTCCTCCCATTTTGGGCTACTTAGGAAAGCCACATTCAAATTTCCAGAATAGGGCCAGCGAGATGGGTCAGTGGCCTGAAGAGCCTGCGGAGGAAAGTTAAGGCAAATACTGTGACCGCTCCTTGGTCCCTGGCACCACATGCTGTGCACCCCCACCCCAGGTGGGCTGAGCTAGCCATAACACAAACAAATAAATGAGGTGTAAGAAAAATGAAAAAAAAATTTAAAAAAAAAAAAAAAAAAAAGCCAGGCGTGGTGTCACACACCTGTAATCCCAGCACTTAGGAGGCTGAGGCAGGAAGATCAATGCAAGTTCAAGACCAGCCTGGGCTACAAAAGTGAGCTCAAGGCCAGCCTGAACTGCATAGTGAGACCCTGTCTCAAAAAGACAAAAAAAAAAATCTCCAGAATAACAGCCATCTTTCTTTTCTTTATCCAGTAGAAGAGGCAAAAAGAGGATAAAGGACTTGTTCCAGGCCTCAGGAGAAGTTACATTACCCCAGAGAGAGCCTTCTCCTACCACTCTATATTGGTCTAGTTGGATCAACATCTCTCTCTAGTTCTAAGAACAGACACATGCCTCAAGCCTGGTCAATCAGAAAAGGAAAAATGGCTCAGAGCTAGGCATCCATGCTGGATGAACCAATGTCAGCTTTCCTTGGGCTGTTTGCTATCACCATTAAAAAGCTCCTGATAGGAGTTGTAAACTGGTGAGATAGAAGCTGGGAGCTGCTAAAGGCCATCTCTACTCCCTCATGGGGAAAGTAACTGAAGCACAAGTGGGTTATGTTGGACAGAAGAGTAGCAGGATGGAGAGACCCGGATCCCGAGTGACATCATTTAGGTACCTAGATTTAAGCATGCCTGAAAATAATCCCACTCTAGCCTTTGATTTATTTATTTGGTATAGGGGCCAGGCCAGCACGGCATGTAGTACTGGGATCAAACCTGCCACCCTAGCCTTTCTTCCTTTCACTTACCCGTTCAGTTGGAGCTGGGCTTCTGTCACCAATACCTCCCAGAAACCCCCAACACTTGAGTACAGCTGTTCTTGCCTGCTTCTGGTTGTTTCACAACACTAGACTTTCCGGAAATTCATTTGTCCTCTGTCTCATACCCTCAAGGCACCCCTCCTCCCTTTTTGCCAAAGTACCTGCCAGATCATGTGACAATGTCATAGGCTATGCTTTCCATCTCAGGAGACCTGAGTGCCAGTCCTGCCCCTGCTGTCACCACCACCCAGCATCTTCATAGCTTCAGGCGAGGTCCTCATGCCTCTTAGGTTCACCACAGAAAGTGGAGTTTGGAGATGCCCAGGGGCCAGACAACAGGGTTCCATTCTCATGAGAAAGGCATTTGTTCGTTCATTCGTTCATTCATTCATTCATTCATTCATTCACAAGGGCTCTGCCTCTGAAACCCAGACACCTCCCACTAGGCCCCACCTCCCAACATTGTGGCATGGAGGAGTTAAGTTCCAACATGTGGAATCTGGAGGACAATCCTGGGCCTCAAACCTCAGATGGCCTAGCTTCTTGGAGAATGGGAGACCCCTGAAGCAAAAAGGGTACCCACCTGTCAATGGGGTGGATGATAACAGGAATAGCTAGAAGCCCAAGTGTGGTGGTGGTCCACTTGCGAACAGGCAGAGGCCAGCGGGTGGCAGCGCCCAGGACATAGAGAGAGGTGGCACATATACGATTGATGGTGAAGCCTGGAATAGCCACAGAGGCCAGAGCCTGCCACACAAAGGTGTCCACTACAGCTATGGTCATCCTGGTGCTGCGGCTGCCTTCGGGACTAGGAACCTGGTAGGCACAGACACTTAATCTAGTGGAAGAAGAAGCAGAAAATCCTGCAGACAAGATGATGAAACTGGACCAGGGAGGAGGAAGTGGTCAGTGGGGAGGGAACATGTGGGCCGAAGGAACTGCCCTAGTTTTGGGTTTTGGACAGGACCACAGGGACATAGAGACCACCACCTCCAGGAAAGGGTAGGGGCACGGAGATGCACTAACCTATGAACTGGAGTACAGAGTTCATTGGGCGAGGTGGTGGGGATGTGACTGTCCCATAGGGACTTTGGCACATATAAGGCTGCAGATTGAGCCATAGACAAGGTGCACTGAGGTG
>PVJA010021908.1:0-34941 GCA_004027025.1 Myocastor coypus
TTTATTTATTTATTTATTTATTTATTTTTATGGCCAGCTCAGCCTGCAGGGCAGGGCTGGCACAGCATGTGGTGCCGGGGGATCAAACCGCGGTCCCTGCAGCCACCTAAGCTTTCCTAAGCAGGCGCTTTAGACCACTGAGCCATCCTGCCAGGCTCCTATAATTTATTTTTATTGTTTTTTTTTACACTGATTCTTGCAAGGTTTATCTGCTCAGTCACTGCCCTGGAGCAGAGGGTCTTTATAATTTAAATTTATAATTTAACATTTACTTGCTCTACTGGTCCTGGGGTGTTTTTCCACCTTACCCCTCCTGTCTGTGTCAGGTTATTTGAATTCTTAGCGCTATAATTTTAGAAAAGTGGGAGAAAGTAGATACTGATAGTGATAAATGTGATCAATCAAAATTCAGTTGCTTCCTACAGCTGTTGTGCATTCCTACTGGGGAAAATTTAAATGCACAGATTTGCAAGCATCCTTGGTTGCATGGAGTTGGTACAGGCAGAATTAACAGAAGCTCGGGTCATCACTGCTCTATTGTCTAGAAACTATTTTTTCTCTACTCTGAGCTTCTAGGGATTAACAAAAATATCATGTCACAAACATGAGAGCACAAAAGCCTACCTAGCAAACATAATTTTTTTTTTTTAGATTGTTGCTATTTAAAAGATCCTTCCACAAACTTTTAATTCTCTTTAGTAAAACACCATAAACTGGTTTTAGTCTTTTGCCTTGGATATACTGCATTCAAATATTTTTGTTGGGTGTTAAACCAGTCTTAACCTCAATTATTTTAGCAACTAAATTGATTTTCTTCCATATAAACTAAATTTATCATCAAGCTAGTTGAGAAATAAGAAAACAAATAAAATCTGTTGTAATTATCATGTCCTGACCTAGAAAAAAGAACTAATTCATTTCATAGTCTCACATTTATCTGATTTAACTAAGAGTGCCTAAAATGAATTTTTCCATAACTCCATATATTTATTTTCTCATCATATTCCCCAAACATTTTTCTCTTTCTTCTCTCTCTCTCTCTCTCTCTCTCTCTCTCTCTTCTTCCTTCCTTCCTTCCTTCCTTCCTTCCTTCTTTCTTTCATCTTTATATTTTAGGGAAAGGTCTACAGAATGTTCAGGGTCTCACTACTAGATCAGACTCACAGTGATCTGCTTGTTTACAGCCTCCCAAGAGCTGGGACTACAGGCACCACCACCATGCCCAGGTATAGTTGCTGTCCTAGCTAGCCCCAGGGGCAGGGCTAGCACAGTAGGCCTGGGGATCAAACCCCCAGTCATGCGCCTGCTTGCAGGTGCTTTAATCTCCTGAGCTATTTGCCCGGCCCATAGTGTGTGGTCAATGTTTGTTTTTTGGTCTTTTTTTTTCTTTCTTCCAAAAAACATCTTTAAAAGCAACACTGTTAAAAAGTTAAATGTCAGTCTAAAACCTAAGTAATTGTTTTATTTTTCTGGAAGTGAACAAAAATAACAGTTACCATCTTTGCCCTCAGACGCAGACGTGTCTCAGTCTTTAACTCCTGAAGATTATATTATATGTAGCAGAGATTTTAAATATATTTTGTCATCTTCCTGGTTATGAAGTCAGGCAGTTTAAATCATAGAGCAACAATAAACACATGGTCTCTAGAGCCAGACTGCTGGGCATGGATACCAGCTCTGCCACTTAGTAGATATATTGAATGCAAAAAATTATTCAATCTCCATGCACCTCCACTTTCTTATCAGAATGATGGAGTAATAATAGTACCTGCCTGATTAAGTTGTTGTGGAAATTGAGTATGTAGCATACGTGAAATGATGAACATCTTATAGGAAGTGTTTTATGAATGTTTGTTGTGTGATGATTATCTAAGGAATTTGTTATTTTACAAATTATGATCTGAGCCTATTTAATCATTTTCAAAACTTAGCACATTTAGTAAATTTGTGTATGCCTCTTCTGAGGGGATTTACTTTCCCTTACCCTCCTCTCTTAAAGAGATTCAGCAGAATCGTTCCTTTGCTGATTCAGCTATCATTAAGATTTAGAGTTATCATCAGCCATTGAAAACGGAATGCTAAGTCAGTGGCATTGGATAGGTGATATTGAGATGAATAAGATGCTATTAAGAGCTTCAGCAAGAATGTTTTTCTCTATACCAATTGTCCCAAATGCACTGCTATTCCAGCTCCAAAGAACTTTGACTTTCACTCTACTGTCATATGCTAATACCCTGCTTTAAATTTCAGTCTTCATTTTTTTTTTTTTTACTGTTGTGTGTTTTGGACACATATTATATTCATTTTGGCGAGCTACTATGTACACAGAATGCATCTTAATCATTTTTATTTTTCCTTTTTCTTCCTGCCCTTTCCTGTTCTTTGTTCCCCAGATCCACTTCCCATCTCCAAAATTTCCTGCTTCTGTGTTGCCCAAGGCTATAGGCAAGAAAAAGCCTACTTTCTCAAAATTGTGTCTGTTGTAATCAGAGATTATAAGAGAATAAGTTTAATACAGGACACGCAATCTATAGGAATATTTTATAATATTCGCCCAGAGTCAAACGTGAAAGAGGACTGGAGATCTGTTCACATATTAGAGACCCAAAGATTCCAGCTGAGGGTCTGGATGCCACAGCACTGTCCTTCCCGAGTACAGTTGAAGACCCGGAGCCCATGATGCTGTATCACACAAGTCCAAGTGGAGGCCTCAGGTTTATGATAATGTCTCGTGCAAGTTTGTATCAAACCTCTGCATTGCAAAGGCCTACACGTCAATGGTGGAAGCTAGAAAGCCAGCAGGATGAAGGGTCTGTGCCAGCAGAGTAAAGGATTTGCATTGGGGCCAGGAAGTGATGCTCAAAGTTAGGACCAGAGTTCCCCTAAAGAGAACCAGTGCCATCCTCATTGACTGAGCTCCTGTGACGATGAGAACAGCTGAGCTCATATCAGGAAAACCAGCTTGACATGCTTCTCCATTCTCCAGGAAGATCAACAGCATGACGTTCTCTCCCCCATACGCCCCGTTCTGCTTTTATGCTGTTGGCAACAAACTTTAGGTGGGCTTTCGGCACCCAGAATCATGCTGACTCTGTTCAGCAGGGTGTTTCAAGTTGACCACTAGTCAGTCCATTGCAGCATGTAAAATGAAGGACGAGGCCTTGACTTCTGTTCCTTTCTTGCCTGAGAAAAAGTAATAATATCAGTGTTTCTTTCCCCACTTCTGGATAAGGATAGTGTTTTAGAGCAGAGGTTGGCAAACTACTGTATGTTAGTAAAACCTGGTATTGTAAATAAAGTTTTATTGTTATTTACATATTGTCTGTGGCTGCTGCTACATTTGAGGGTGGAGTTGAGTAGTTGCCATAGAGACCTATGAAAGCTACAATATGAACTATCTGACTCTATAGGAAACATTTGGAAGCTTTGTCTTAGATATTTAAAATTGGACAAAGCCTGACATAAATGGAGGCTGCTATATCCAGCAGACTCAGATAACCTCCTTGTTCAATTACTGGTAGCACTGCGTTCCTTAAATATGTCATAGATAAGTGAGAATTTGTTGTAATTGCTTATGTTGGATAAGGAACAAACAGCCCACAAGAACATATTTAGAACACCAAGAGGGGGTGGAAATGTGATTACCAAGCAGACATGTGGGAATCTTCACTTTGGAATTTGTTGCCCTACTGCTATCAGTGCATGACATGATGTCAAATTATGTAGCTTTCTGTTGTGTTCTAGAGAATGTTCTAGAAATTATCAGTTGGTAGTTGAGTTTTTTACATAGTTGTTCAAAGCCAATAGAAGTGCCCCTGTTGATGTTTTTCTTACTTATATCCCTGTTGATGTTTCTCTTACCCATTTCTATCCTTTTGTTTCTCCTATCTTTGCTTCTCATCTTTTCCTTGACAACCTCCCTCCCTCCACAGCTCAGATTGTGCACACAAGGTTCTTGCACTTGGGTTTGAATTCTGACTCAATCACTTTACAAGAGGTAAACCTCAGGGCAGTTGCTTTACCATCCTCTGACTCAATTCTCTCTCTCTCTCTCTTGTCTCTAAATGGGAGGTATGAATCTAGATGCTGCATAGCAAAGGAGTTAAAATGGCACTCATACAAGAAGACCATGAATATACATGTTAGATTACCTGAGCCTCTAGTGGTGTTCACAATGTGCCCCACTTTCTTGTTGTATGAAGCTGCCTATGTTTATGGAACAAGATATTATATAGATTCTGCATAAACTAAACTTGCCAGCTGCACTCAATATGAGTCTCTGTGTGTGAAGGAGGCAGGGTGAGAAAGCCTCTCGGCACAGCATCTGTCCTCCTTGGGTGTCTGGTTCATTATTCACTTCCTTAATGTGGAAGTTTATGCACTAGTGCACAACTCCTGGGACACATGCCGAAGAAAAGGAAAGAAGGATGACCATGGGATGGAAAGAAAGGTAAAGCTTATGATGGTCCGAAGGATGGGACTGAAGTGAATTGCTGCTGCTTTGTTTTGGATACATATAGTTCATTAAGTGAATTTGGTATGTAGACAGGAAAGTTGTAAATTTTTTTGAAGACAAAAGGAATAGTTTCCTTTGTAGATATCAGAAGTCTCCTGAGATGAAGCTGGAGTGGACTTACTGAAGGGTGAAGAGAACATATGTGGTTCCATTTTATTTTTATTGGCGCCCACAAAGGAAGCCCAGAGTTGCTTCAGTGTAAGGCATTTATTCTGGTAAAGACCACCCCACTTTCATAATGTAAATGAATACTAATGGCTTGACTCCGAATTGCAATTATGTTGGATCTATTTCCTCATATCTGTTATTTTCAAGTGATTTTAAAGAATTGTAACCAGAAAATCATACCTGTATTTGCTTTAGCAATTTGTTCTTTAATTCTTTTGACTTCAGAGAAAATATTTTTTGAGTTTTAATGCTGAATTTTAATTTAGAGTCACTCCTAAACCTTCTTTTTAGACCTGTTGGTTATTTGTAGGGTAACTATTCAAGTTATATTACTCAGTTATTGCTGTGTAACAAACTTCTCCAAAAATATAGTATCTTGGAATAACAGCCAGTGGATATTTTCATGGGTGTTCCTGGCAGCTGAGGAGTTCTACTTGTCTAAACTGGATTGTGGCTACTTTAGTTGACAATCTAAGATGGCCTTGGTTGGGAAACTCAACGTGTCTTTCCATGTTTCTCATGTTCCTTCAGCATGCCAGTGTAACTGTTTTTGTGGTGGTGTCAAGGGTCCAGAGTGGCAAAGTCCCATCATGTAAAAGTCTAGGTAGCAACCTACACAGGCACTTTTCAGGTCTCTGTGTCAAATTTTCTAACATGATGGAGCTCAGTGGTTATGGTGGAGGACTACAGTACAGTGGATCAAAGGTTCTCTCTGTCTCCCTCTGTCCCTGTCTCTGTCTCTGTCTCTGTCTCTCTGTCTCTCTCTCTCTCTCTCTCTCTCTCTCTCTCTCTCTCTCTCTCTCTCCAGATATATGTATCCATATATGTCCATAGATATGTACCCATATGGATCCTATGTGGATATATATGAATGAATTGGGGCTGTTCATATGCTTAATCTATCAAAAATCATTTCACTTTCTCTACCTCTTAGCAGCCCCTGTTTCTGCAATTGTATCATTCTTTATCACTTCTATAGATGGAATTGAGAAAAAAAATTAACTTTATTCAGTCACCTCCCAGTGTTTGAAGGTTGGTGAAGGGGAGGTTGAAAGTAATTAAATGAAGATCTATATCAACTTTCTTGCATATGTCTCCCCCCCACGACTATCTCTTTTTAAGCTAAATTAAGTACTACAAAATCTTTAATAATCTAGTTTTTTTTTTTTTAATTTTACCTTTTAAAATCTCTGAGCACTGTTCTGTCTGCATTCAATGTCCATATTTGGGAGAAATGTGGAGAAATGTCTGGTGTGAGACTGTGTGGCAGCGATGGTGAACCTTGTCCAATTTTCAGTGACCCAAATGGCTGCCTGAGGTATGTGTTGCCACAAATTTGTCACTGCTACTGTCTGAGTATTTAGTTTTGCTTTTGCATGAGCTGGTTTCTTGTTTTCCTCTAGTCAAATTTCCAGCTTTGCATTTCCTACTGCCCACCTGCCCTGTCAGGGAGAAACCTCAAACGAGCGTATTTTAAAGAGTGCGAGTTCCGCTTTTCCGCTGACTCACGCCTTTCACTGATACACGTTTGTCGAGTGGCCTCCACACTATCTCAGTCATTAGTAAAACAGTGTAAAACTAAACCCCATACAAGTCATCCATCTCAAAACTTATAATCTACTTGGGCTTTCAGACATTCAACAAATGCATGAATACATAATTTTATGCCTGATAGCGATGTAACTGATGAAATACGGGAGCAGGAAGGGAGCCAGGAGGAAGAGTGCGTTGGTGGCGTGCTCAGGGAAGGCCTCTGCACCGAGCTGCGACCATCTGGGCAAGGCAAGCTGTGAGCAGAGGGCTCTGCAGTGTGAAGACCATGGGGAGGTATTCAATACATCTGCAGCCACACCCTTGTGAGAAGAAGGGTAGATGACCTGGTGGGGAGACAACAGGGCCAGCTCAGGGAGGGCCAGGGTAGGGATGCCACAGTGCACCCTGCTTTTCTTTTCAGGATTGGAGTGATCTTTGTTACACCGAGGGCAGGGAGATGTGATCTGACTTGTGGCTCCCTGTGAACAGCCATAGAGAGACAGGTGTAGGAACTGGGAGGTTCTGAGAGCCGTGCTGGAAGGAGAAGCTATGCTCTGAGAGCTGCGGTGCCCAGCGGACCCTGGGCCTTCCACAATGGGATTTACTTAACTGAACGATATTTAGATGCCATGATTGACTTTGAAAAGTTGAGCATATGAAGCCATGTCTTCCAGACCAGACCAAGCGCACTTCTGGTGATACGTGAGTTACGTGGATGTGCTACATCATGTGAATGAATAGTTAGACTTTAATAGTTGCTTGTGATTCTACTGTGTTTTAGGAAACATAAACTTTGGACCTAAAAGTTGTGGCTTGATAGTTATCATTTAGGATGAGAATGAATATTGACTGTAGCTTGGAGTTGGATGCAGATATAGCAGAAGGCCTGAGAGTTGCACTTGAGTAACTAGATTTAGGACATAGTGGTGGAATTTCTCATCAAGGTTAGTTCTCAGGGCAAGAGATAATATCTCAGGTGGGTAGAGTGCAGCATGTAGAAATCACTGCATAGTGCTGCTTCTTGTTTATTTGCTAATTTCGAGGTTCTGTATTAGACTCTTAAGAGATAAGATTTTACTCAACTTTCACTGTAACTCCATGAAATGTAGGTAGTACTTGCATTTAAGAGGAGAGTAGAGTTCATAGAAAAGAATCTGTAGGAAGTCTCTGAGTTTTCAGATATTGCAAGGTTATAATAGAAATGCATAGCTTTGGTAGGGCTCTTCCAACAGGGACAGTCTGTTTTGTACATAAGCGGCTCCTCAGGTATGCGATCGGCAATAATGCTTGCCAAGTGAATGCAAGGAAAAAGAATAGATCTTTTGTTTAAGTCTTACTTGGGAGTGACACATTTTCATTTTCCTTAGAATGAATTTTAGGAAGTAATCAGCTGGAATTTTAACTCTTAATTAAGAGTCAGGATCAAGGCCTGTGGAAAGACCTCCTGCATCTCTCCAGTTCCGGTCTTTCCCAGTGTCCCACCCTTGGCCCTCCACCATCCTTTGCCTTCTCCGTGAAGGGTGTCAGCTTCTCCTCTGGCTCCAGGCACAACCAACTTGTGCTTCGGTTGGGGAATAAATGAACTTGCTGACAACCTGGAGCCCCTCTAGGACACATAGCGTCAGGCAAGGGACTTGATCTTCCTTGAGTCCTAGTTTCCATTAGTATAAGGAAGAGACCAACAAAGAAAGAAATCACATGCATTAGAGGGAAAGAGATAGGACATTTGGGTAGAGTGGCTCTAGGGGCAAGAAGACGTGAAAGCCAGTGGAATAGTATTTCCATTCCTCCTGAACATCTGCGGTTTCTTTTCTGTCTAGAATTTTCTAAGAAGTTAAAAACATTCTTATTGATAAGTTTTTATTTTTGAAAGACTTGAATTTTTATTACTTAAAACAATCAGAGGCTGCTAGTATAGTTAGTTCAGTGGTTGAGTGCTTGCCTAAGATCCCAGTTTCAGTACCTAGCAAGCACCCCATACCCTTCCAAATTAAGGCATAGTATTGAAAGCAAAGCCACTCAGGAAAAGCCAGTAGATTTCTGGGTGAAACTCTAGCACACTAACATGCAGTGGAGGAAGCCTGGCACATGCTGGCACTGGTGGTAGAGCATGCTGGGAGATGAAAAGCAGGTAGGGTAGGGTGCACAAGGGACTACTGGGAAAGGGCAGGAATTGCCTACAGGATCATTGCTCTAGGTGAGAGATCCTGGAGCAAGTTCTACCCTTCTGTTTTTCCTTGCAGAACTAAGGTGGGTGGAAAGGTGGGTGTGCATTTGAATAACTACATGTACCCTCGATCACTATTGGCTGTGTTGAGCATTTGAATTATGAAGAACAAAATTTCTGCAACATCATATAAGACATATAGAGAGTATAAGGATGAGAGCTATGCTATTCCCAAACCTGTGCAAGCTCTGAGTCTTTACTGGAAAACTCTAATAGAGTGGTGCATATTTGTACACTGTTTCCTCAAATTCATACGTTGTAACTTAATCCCCAGCATGGTGATGTTCCAATGGAACCTTTGGGAGATGACTCAGTCACAGGTGCTGTACCTTGATGAATGAGATGAGTGCTCTTTTATAAGAAGCCTGAGACCAGTTCTCCCTCTCAGAACTTAGGAGGCTGAGGCAGGAGGATTGTTGAGAGTTCAAGGTCAGCCTGAATTACATAGCTAGGCTTTGTCTCAAAATAAATAAATAAATAAGTAAATAAATAAATAAATAACAAAAGAGATCTAGATCTCTAATATTTTTAAAGCCCAAGCCCCTTGGACATTGCAGCTCTTTTCAGTTTTTGCTTACATACAATTCATTCTTTGCAGCCAGTTAAGCTGGAGAAGCCTGGGAATAAGGTTTGAAACAGATTAATAATAATAATAAAAAGAAACCCAGAGGAGCATGTGAACCACTTTTGCCCTTCTACCATGTGGAGATATGCAGAAGCCATCTTCTTCTATAAGTACAAGGCCTTGTTAGATAGTGAATCTGCTGGTGACTTAGTGTTGGATTTCCAGTTTTTAGAACTGTGAGCAATTAACTTCTGTTGCTAATAAGTGTCCCGGTCTAAGGCATTTTGTTATAGCTCACGTGGATTGAGTCAGTAACCCAAATATACAGGTTGATGCTTATCTTTGGGGAAAGAGAACTGGAGCAGCTTGGAAGCTGTTTGGAAGAAGTATGACTGAAATGAGGCTTTGAGTGAAGGAGGGGATGTCCATGTGTCTGCTGAGGAGCAAGAAAGTTCCAGCAACACAACAGCCTCCTCAGAGATGGGCAGGCAAGAAGACATTAGGGCCTGGGGTGAGGTTGGGCATGGCACTGAGCAATGTGGAAAGGGCGCCACGCCTGCTGTGGTGGAGGACCATGAAGCTGGAAGGAAAAGAAAGGAGAAGTTTACCTGGCAGCCGGTGGGTAGTGTTCGTGGGTTGGCATGTGAGCCTCTGAGCCTTCAGTGAGGGCTTTGAACGGCAGCATGGCAGGACAGCACCATGGCTGGAACTGTGTGTATCCAGGGCTGAGGGAGAGTGGCTGGCTTGATCGTTGTACCATTCTTTTGTGGTCTAACACTTAGATATTATTAAAAGTTTTTGTTCTTAACCACTTGAGAATAAATGAGAAACATCATGCTTTCTCCCCCTGCCCCCACACTGGGGATTAAACTTGGGACCTTGTGCTTAGGAGACGGGCGTTTATACCACTGAGCTATAATCAGGCCCAGCATGGTGCCTCTTTGCACCTACATTTCCTAAAATAAATTTAGAGTGTCTTTACTGAAAAAAAGAAATTTCTTTTTATGGAACTGGGTGCAAGCATCAAAATAAAGAAGCCTACTGTACAAACATTGCTTAACTTGTAGACTTTACTCCGATTTCATGATCTGTCTGTCTTCCTTCTCCTGCGGGTTCTCCCTTCCCCTCTCTTCCCCTCCCTTCCCCTCCCTTCCCCTCCCTTCCCCTTCCTTCCCCTCCCTTCTCCTCCCTTCCCCTCCCTTCCCCTTCCTTCCCCTCCTTTCCCCTTCCTTGATGTAGAAGATGTCATTGAGAGAAGCCAGAATTGAGGCTACAGCCTTGGGCCTATACCGACTTTTAGAGATGGGCATGACAGACTTTAGCAGCAGTATATTTCAAAGTGAGAGGAAGCCAAAGTGGAAGCCAGAAATAGTTGTAGTTTTATAATTCGTAGGATTAGTGGTGTTTTAATGTGGATCTTAGGAAGCAAAGTTCAAGTGCAAACATGCTTTTATGTTTGGGAATTTTTTTTTGAATTTCATAATAATAATGAGTGCTTAAAAAAAAAAAAACAAACCCGATATTTCAAAAGCTAGAAAGCCAGTGTAGTTATTGACATGTTTATGTGGTGTTCAAGAGTATAGTTTAGGTTTAGACTGCCTAGGTTGGAATCAGACTTTGCCATTTACTAGTTGTGTGACCTAAGAAAGTTATCTGTTGCCTTGATTTTCTCATCTGTGAAATGGGGTTCATAATATTATTTACTTCACAGGCACAGGGTGCTTGCATGGGTAAAATGAGATATTGTTGACAAATTGATACATTATAAGCCTCTCAGTGCTATAAGAGTTATTGGTATCTGCTGAGTCAAATAGATTGGTTTTTCTGTTTCTTTGTCACTAAATCATGACCACCAACTCTATGGAGTAAAATGCTATTATTATTATTGTTATCATTATCATTGTAATCATCATTGTCAATTGGGATTCAGATGTTACATGGTTTGACCAAGGCCTTGTAACTGCTGGTGTGGAAAACTCTCCTCCTGTTCTTCAGGAGAGACTCTACCCTACATAGTCAAGCGGCAGTAGGGAAGGGCCCCTGTCTCAACACTGGGCTAGAGGCTTTGGATGCTAATTGCGCATGTTGTCATGATTATTGATGACGTCATAAGAGAGACTGGAGGAGGAGATAAGAAACACTGCGAACGTTGCCTGTGGCATGTGCGGATGAAGGAGAGCCAGCGAGAGACATGGAGCAGGAGCAGCCTGCAGGGACAACAGGAAAGGGCGGAGTGCAGGAAGGGAAGAGAGAGGAGGGTCTAAGGAGGGTTGATCTAATCTTTGGGAGTCAAAGGAAGACAGATTCAGTGTAGAGACCCGGGTAATGATGTGTGGTTCTTTAATGACCTTTGTGAGAATGGGCTCATTGGCTTGGTGAGGGTGGAAGCCTATTTGTAGGGAAATAAGAAGAGAATAGGAAGAGAAGAAATGGATCCCATTAGTATAAATTATTCTTTTGTTGAATCAGGTTAGTCCGGGGTCAGCAGTCCACCCTCAGATTTGCCTAGCTTGTCTCTCTCTCTGATATAGAAGGAGGAACAGGGATCAGAACATAAGGTGCAAAGTAAAAATAATTTTATTGCCCAGGTGAAGGTAAATTTATTATAGAAGGAAGTGGTGCAGTGGTACAAAACCACCTGGTGTAGGGGCCCCAGAACTGGGTAACCACTGGGTGTAGGACAGAAATACTGCTTTATGGGGTAGGGACCATTTGCCCCACTCGGCGGGTCTGTGTTTAATTGGCCAATGGTCTTGTTACTAAGGGTATGGGCTGCATCATATAGTTCCTCAAGGTAGTTACAAAGCACAGTTTAGGAACCGTTGAAGATGTACAAGCCACATGGGTGGAGGGAACAGTTCTGCGATGTGCCCTGAGGTCATCTCTTCACTGGGTGGCGGGCTTGTTCTTCAGAAATAAAAATCACAAGGCTGCCTGTTTTCATTGTCACAGCGGCTGCATTTCTCCTACCTTTTAAAACAGCTCATGCCTCTACCCCATCTTTACTTTCACTTTCAAGATGTCTGGCACTGAAAAGAAGGATAATGCTGGGAGAAGCAGAGTCAAGAAAGAATCTTGACCCAGTGGAAACCACTGTCCTTGTCTTGGAGGGAACGGCAGTAGCATGAGGATGTGGGAGTACAGGGACTTTGGAGAGAGCAGGCTGGCAAGGTCAGGAGTGGGGGAGACATGGCTGTGGGGGAGGCCTCAGAAAAGAACAGGGGCTCTTCATCCATACTGAAAGGAAAGACGAAGCTACGTGGTGATTTAGAATATTTAATATGGGGGAGGGAAATTGGAAATGATTGGTGTAAAACTTCCTTAATCTTTGTAGAATGAACGCAGTTGTTTGCAGAGAAAGTTAGAAGTATCAGCATTTGAGAATATGAAGCTTATTTCTGAGACTTAGGGCCCTGGAATGAAGTAGTCTATTTGAAGTTTGAGGATACTGGTGTCTAGGTTGTATTCTAAATGTCAAAATTTCCATTATGGATCTACATTTATTTTAAGTTAAAATGAAACATTCATATATATATATATATATACATATGCCAGCTCAGCCTACCCTGGGGGTGAGGCTAGCGCAGCATGTGGTGCTGGGGATTGAACTGTGGTGCTGGGGATTGAACTGCGGTCCCTGCAGTTGCCTAAGCTTGCCTAAGCAGGTGCTTTGGATCATGGAGCCATCTCACCGGCCCCTATTTGTTTTTTTTTTTTGTTTTGTTTTGTTTTTTGTTTATTATTTTAGGGTAGGGTCTACAGGGATAGAGTGTTCAGGGTCTCACTACTAAATCTGATTCAGAGTGATTCTGTTTACAGCCTCCTAGGAGCTGGGATTACGGGTGCACACCACCACCCCTACTCTCAATTGCCATCTCAGCATGCCACAGGGGATGGAATCCCTGGCCCCTGTGCTTGCTTGCAGGTGCCTTAGTCTGCTGAGCTATTTGGTGGGCCCTCAGCTATTCACTACTGAGTAAAATACATACCAAACAATATGGTGTCCTACTTTCCCATGCTGAGACCCTATTCTTGTTGGGCTGGGGGCAGGGGTGAGGGTGCATATTTCAGTTTAAACAACCCACAAGGCAAGAAAGACAGGGCAGAATTATATGGAAATGACAAAGAGGGGGCAGAAGAGGCAGAGCAGGTGGAGATGGGTAGAAATGTGAAAAACTGGGCTGGTGAGATAGCTCAGAGGACTGAGTGCCTGCTTGGGCTAGCTCAGGGACCAGGGTTTGATCCCTGGTACCAAATGCTGTGCCAGCCCCACCCTTGGGTGTGCTGAGCTACTGACAGTCTGGACGTGGTGGCATTCACCTGTAAACCCAGGGCTGGAGAGACTGAAAACAGGAGGATCACTACGAATCTGAGCTGCGTAGTGAGACCCTGTACTAAATATATTTTAAAAAATGTGAAAACTTGAGGCTGTAGTTAATAGAGGTATTTCAAACTGTCAGATTCTGAAATGAGACAACATAAGTGATATTGAGCTCTAAAGTATAATCAGCAAACCGCTGCATGGTGACAGTTGGGAGACAGAGACCCCCCTTGGTAATCTCAGTTTCAGTAGACGCCTCTGATTGGACCTCTTTCCTGGTGAACAAAAGAACAATTAATATTTAGAAGAAAGTGTCTGTGCAATGTTAACACAGGTGTGTATTTCTAAACCTTGTGTTGAAGTCACAGAGAGATTCATAAGGCCAGTTTAAGTCCTCACAGGTGACATATCTGATATGTGTTTCTTACACTATAGTCTCCATTTAATGGAGAAGCCAAAAGACCTGCACAATTCAAGTGCCAGTTGTACCACTGAGAAATTTTTAAATGAATGTATTTTCAAGTTACTGATAGGAGAAATCTCTACTTACTTTGTCTATGAAGGTGGGAAGGTGAGTTGGGGATTAGTGGGTATTTCTGGAGAGTAAGTAGATTGTCATTTGTGCTCATTTTGTTTCTGTTTTAAAACACAGTTGGTAGACCACTGGAACATGAACAGTGGGTAATACAATAGCCAAAGAAGTGGTGTCAAATTTTGACGTTTGCTATTTGTCCATATAGCTTGAAAATATTATAATTATACTATCTCTTGATAGCTCCCTTTGGTAAATGATTTCAATATGGACCTACCCCCTTTTTTAAAGCTTGAAAACTGTATATAGTAAGAAAAATAAAGTTGTGGTTGTTTTTAAGACTGGCCTGGAGCTTGTTATGTAGCCCAGGCTACCCTTGAACTTGCAGCAATCCTTCTGCCTCAGCCTGTCGAATTCTAGGATTATAGGTGTGCATCGCCATGCCTGGTTTAAAAAAGAATTAAGTAAAGGCGACAAATAGACTGAACCATCTCAAGCAGAGCAGTGTGAATTTTATCATGAACACCTTTTAAACTTCGTTTCCAGCTATTTCAAGACATGTTTGTGTTTATGTAAATGGAGTTATTTATAGCTTGTGATTGCTTATGAAGGTGAGCATTTAGACTCATTTTTAACCTACCTTAGAAAAGTATCCAGAGCTTAGTGAAAAGAGCAGTAAAGCAAGAATAATGAGGCTCCATTTAATAAAATAACAGGGCGCTGAGCACTAGCACAGGGAGGAGATAGTTTTTCAGCTTAGCGGGAGTTCAGGAAGTATGTGGGTGCATTTCTCGCATTCTAGTCTGGTCCTTTCACTTTTAACTTTTACAGCTGTGTGACAGCGAAGGCAACGTCAGTGTGATGAGTGCAAAGTCATCATATGGTGCTGAGCATTGTCGTGTTCCCTCAGCAAGGAGGAACCATTATCACACAAGACTGACATGTTAGACTGTCAGGATCAGAGGCTTCTCCACAGAGCCTCTGTCTCTGAGATCTGTGAGAACAGTCCTGCAGACAGGGAAGTTGCCTCCCCAAGCTGGGTATCACTGAATTACAGAGATGTGCTAGAGGACAAGAGCTGGTTTTATGTTCCTTGCTCTGCCAACCGCTGGCTTACCTGCAGGTTTGCCAGTGGTGTGAACATCCAGAATGCTGACTGAATCCTCCACTGATGTGGAAGAATTCCTACCCAGTGACCTTTCTCTAATTTAACTTACTTCATTAATTCTCCAATGTCAATTGCTTTTACATTTACACTTTTTAAGAATTATCCTACAGTATTTATAAAATCCCCAATTCAAGGTGTTTACTATAATTTTCTCTCATCTGTGTTCTGGATGAATAAAGGTGAAGTTAGCAATGTTTCTTACCATTTGAAAACATTTGGCTTATTTCTGCAAGTTGAGACCTTCCATATTTTCCTGGCAACATTGATGTGCTCTTCTGGAAGGGCAGGGTTTGCGTCCATTGCGAATCCTGGGTTTACCCAAGTGCTCATGTATCATAGTAGCATGTGTGCTTGTATGTGTCTATGTGCATGCATGTGTGTGTGCATGTGCAGTATGCATGTGATATGTAACAGGGAAAGAGGAAGAGAAGAAAGGAGACCCATGGATTATAATTTCATTCAAAAGAATAGATTTATCACTGGATTAAGATCTAGAAGATATCAGTGAAAACCAGTAGATTATTGCAAAATTTTTATAAACTTGTTTCATGTGTGCACTTTTATTTATTTCTGTATTTTATATTGAAAGAGTACAAGGCAGTTAAAAAAAAAAGTTAGACGTGACACAAAATTTCATTAAACAAAGTAATAGGAATTTGACAGTGGTTGTTATATTGCATAATGTTATCCTCAAGTTAGTTATTTAGGTTACCTGCAAAATAGGTTAAAAAGTTATGAGAAACTAAAAATAAAATAAATAAAAATTAAGCATTAGCTGATCCTTTTAATAGATCAGCAGAAGTCAACAGTACCACTATACAAACTATTATGCATATATACATATATGTGTCTTTTTCCTTCTTTTATTTCTTAATATAATTCAAATAGTATCTTGTGAAAAAGAATGACACTTCAGAGCATGTTGGAAGTAGAAGTGGGTTGGCACTTGGCCAGAAAGGAAAG
The DNA here is from genome assembly GCA_004027025.1 of Myocastor coypus. Taxonomy (NCBI): domain Eukaryota; kingdom Metazoa; phylum Chordata; class Mammalia; order Rodentia; family Myocastoridae; genus Myocastor; species Myocastor coypus. The sequence continues at coordinate 15,994 of PVJA010021908.1, forward strand.
GACAATTGTTTGTCTCAATGTGTGCTGTTACCATGATACTGGGCAGTGCTTCTTCAGATGGCCCATTGGGCTGACAGGGACAAATAGAGCATGGAGTACATGACTGTGTCCTTGTTGGATGGAGCCCCCAGATCCCCGTTGCTCTAATAACTCCTATGGGGGTTAGGATCTTTTGTTTTCCAGCGTCATCTGGGTTGTTTCCCAAGGGCAGAAATGTCCCTGCCTCACTTGGGACTTCTTGAGTCAAGCTCTGTGGGGTGCTGCTTGAGAGTACACATGCCAGAGAAGCTCCCAGGGTAACACTGATTTGTGAGCTGGCTGGAGAGCTGCTGGTGGACTGTTGGACAGACCGGAAGCACATGTGTATGTCTCTGCGTGAGTGTGTGCTTCAAAAATTGCAAGATATGATCGGACTACGGGACTTCCCTAACAAGCAGGATGGAAGGCACATTAGCCAAGTGCCAAGGGCTTGGCTTTAGCCTTTCCCAGAAACTCCCTCCTCTAGCACATGAGGTTCTGGAAAGCACCGGCTGGTTGGGCTTAGATCCTACATTTGCGGGCTCCGTGCTGCTTGGCTCTAGGAAAGGCCATCTGCAATGCTTCCTTTTAAAGTGCTGCTCCCTATCTGACTTTGATTTTCTACCTCCTGCACTCACACTCAACCCTCTTTGGTGTGTTTTGCATGGTTCTCTGCTATTTCACCTTTTTCATTTTCTATGTCCTTTATTTAGGATGCCAAGCTGCAAATTTAGTAGACTGAACAAGCTTTGAAGAAAACCATAGGAGCTGGAACTAGAGATGATGCTTTCTGTTACATGCCCAGAATCTGCTACACATGATGAGAACGAGGCTTTGTTTACCTCTTGGGTGAATCAAATATAAACACACTCTACTGAGAGGGGGAAAAAAAATACCTAGCAGTGAAAATCCCTGTGCACTAGTGGATAGCAATTCCTCATGGAGCTGTGGGATCAGTGATAGTGAGGGGCCTTTTAAAGGAAGTCCACAGTTTGGGGTGGCTGGGTTCGCTTTACATCCCAATTTACAGAGAAGACTTCAGCTTGTCTATTGAGCTGGTATCCATCTAGTTAAAATTCCCATTCATATTCAGCATGATTTGGATAATAAATTAAGTGGTTCCTATGAGTATTCTGGCTAAATATTTCTTGGTGTTACTCAATAACACATTTCAATCATTGATTTATTCCAGTGCAGGACCATCTTTAACATCCGTGAGTCTAGATAGGAGACATTCCTTCCCTCCAGCCTTGTGCTTTATCTTCTTGCCTTAGCTCCACTAGTGGCATGTGCGTGGACATCCAGATTGCTTATCTATTTTTATTCACATCCATAGTCCAATGGCTGCTTGTGGCCTTTTCCAGGGCTTGGTGCACACACTGCCTATGATATGGTCTTCCTTTGAGAGGGTGAAGAGTCACACAGGCCCTGGAAGCTGGCTTTGGACCACTTGGGGCAAGGGATTGTAGGCTCCTGAGTGCCCAGGTGTCACCTAGAGGGAAGCAGTCACAGCATACGTATTCCACAACTCAATATGGTGATCCATGAAGAGGGATGGCCTAGGGAGGACAGGAGAGGGGTGTTCCCAAACACCCAAATTAAGATTAATTGGCTCTAGAATGTCCCTGTCTTTTTCATTGCAGTTTTCCAAAGACCCTGATTTTAACATCTTACCAAAGTAGACCTTCTATGACATGCTGAAGTACTTGGGTAAAAAGCTTTATACATGAATGAAGCTTGGTCACCAAACTGAGGTTAAAGAACTCCTTTATCTGGCCAGATAGAAATCCTTTGTTCTCCTATCCAACTTCCTGGTCCTTAAACACCAAATGGTGGAGGGAACAACTTCAATTTTAAGGTTGAAACAAAACCAAGCTATATTAGTGGTTTCAAAGTCATCCAAAAGGGAGGCAATGCTTCCCAGTGTGTTTCACTGATAGACATTTGGTGGGTGTTTCCTTTGCTTGCTGATCTGCTTCACCAGGTGTGTGGGTAGGAAGATAGCAAATCTGTTTTCTTAGCCGTCCCTGCTGTGGCTTTGTTTATCTGAAGATCAGTTGAATGGAAAGATTTCCCTCTCTTGTGATTACAGAATCACATCCTTTACAATTCTCAGTCACTTGTGTTTATGAAACTTTTTGAGTAATTATGACAGTCAGCAGACACACTTTCCCCCCTTGACTCCTTAGGATTGCACGAGCTCACAGGGCATCAGACTTTTTTCCTAGGCTAGGAATACCTTCCTTAGCCATGCAGATGCCCTGCAGATAGGACCTCTGTGTATATAGCATACAGGTTGTGTACTGTGAAATCTTAGAGTGCGATTTCACAGAGTGTATGAAGGGAGTCATGTGATGTGGCAGCCCCCCACCCCCCATGCCTGTGCTGACCAGGGTTCCCTGCAAGTCTATACTTTCCAACAGGTCTAGTTCCTTTCTTCTTTTTCTCATCATTCTATAGAAAATGTGGCTATTTGAAAAGAGCAATTGAAAAACTGTATCATTTTGTACATGTTCACCTTTTCTTAAAAGAGTACTCATTTCTCTAATATTAATGCAAATTAGGAAAAGAGAGGAGCCACTAGGAACTAATCATGAGATAATCAATGATTTCCCAAAAGCTCTACCAGAAAATCTTTATAAAACCCTATCCTAGGCTGGTGGGTACATTAGCTTCCTTGAGATAGGAAGAGCCATGACTTTTCCATTGTAACAGATAACTGACAGGTGATTGCCCTGAAATTAATAGCGTAAAGGGAACCTTCAAGCACCTATGTGCTATTACTCACTGGTTACCAGCAAAACTCGCAATCCATCACACAGCTTGGGGGAGTTAATCATCCACTAGGAAGCTACTCTTGGTATCTAAACTTCAAAAAAAGTATCTGTCTTTATTTGGTTATAATAGGGGACTGAATTGGGTAGGGATTATTGACCAGATAGTAGCCTATTACGTGTTTGGTTTTCAGTGGCTGCCAAATGAGGAAGGGCATGTTTGGGTGGCAGAGGATGAGGCAGAGGAGTCCGGGTGGTTCCTCTGCGTGTGGTTCCTCGTTATTGTTATGTGCTACTATTACCACGTCACTCCTTTGATTATCGGAAACTTCCATTCTTAATTATTTGATTCATCCTTACTGAACCAGCCTCCCACAACAGCCTGAAAACCAGACTTCATGAAGTCCACACATATTTAAAGTCTCTTTTATCAAGCCCAAGAAAGAATTTCATACTGTGCTGACTTTCGTGCCTTGAAAGAACACCCACCGGGGGAATTGCGAGGTATAATGAAGCCCAGGGAGGGCTGCGCTTCACTCCAAAATGTTGCAAATAGATAAAGTTTAAACAAGCAAACATGGCATACATCCTTAACTATTTTCCAAAGGGAGGAAAGGAAAACCACTAGAAGAGAGGCAATTTGCAAAGAATATCTAGCAAGAGTGAACAGCGTACAGACCCAGAACTTATCACCAGTGCCAACCAAAGCATCTGATCACATATTAGAAGTTCAATAGAATATTTACTGGTGGAGGAAACGAATGGGGCTGATCTACTCTGAGAAATTCCAAGCAGGGAATACCTGCCAGGAGTGTGTGCCCAACCATTCGCTTTGAGCACTGCTATGCTGTCTGTTCTCCTTGACACAGCTTTGAATTAATGTTTCCTGAAGCAAACCCCATTTTACAGATAACACTGAGACTTGGAGTATTAAGCAATCTCCTCATGGCATGAGAACTGGAATTTTAACAAGTGCCTTTGATTCTAGGCTTAGGGCTCTTTCTGGGATCTCAAAGAATACCTGTCTCCTCGGAGCGAGGCGAAGATGTGCAGGGAAGTGCAAGACTCATGCCTAAAGACCTAGGTACATTTTCAGACAACCCCCAAAAGATCCAAGTTGCAGAGACTGGAACAGTGAGGGAGTAGAGAAGGAGCGACTCTGTCTGCTTTCTTAGAGGTCATTGCTTTTGCTGCTTAGGCCAAATCTTCTATTTCTTAATAACATCACTGGGCACAGATTATATCAGATGAGACTTAGAAATATAGTGGAAACAAGGAGGACACGTTTTTATAATTGATACATTTGCATCATTGTCTTAATTTATACTATTATTAAAGCTTTTCTCTTTTTTTAAAATTACCTAGAGTTTGTCTCTTCAACTGTACTGCAAATCTATCAGGACAAACCTTTTCTTTCTCTTATATGCTCCTTGTTCTGCTAATCAGCTTTCTGTTGCCGGGGATATGCCTGAGATAAATGACTAAAAAGGAGGAAGTATTTGCTTTGGCTCATGGGTCCGGAGGTTCATTCCATGGCCATTGTTTCTACTACTTTGGGAGTGTATTGTGGGGGAGGCAAACTACCTTCCAATGGGCTGGAAGTGAAAGAGAGAGGGAGGGACTTCCTCTAAGGAGACAGTCTCAGTTCTGTCGCTTTCTTTTACGGGGTGCCATTGACGAAGGTTCCACCACCTCTTGCTCACTCAGTAGGCTGGCAACCAAGCCTTTAGCATTTGGCCCTTTTGGGGTACACTTACAATCCAAACCATCACACTTACACTTCACCCATCTATGGTGGCCTCTCTGTGGGGCACACAGCCACCAGATGGTATAGTCAAGTTATTCCAGAAAGTTGTGTGTTCCCACTGGCCTGATTCCATTTTTGCAATTTTTGCCTACTGTTAGATTATTTCCTACAGATTAAGGAATGGTGTTTTCATCAGGTGTTGTTGACAGTGTTAATTAATTTGGATAGATGATCTATTCCACTGAGAATACTCACCAATCCATCAGTAAATGGTAGTTTATTTTATTTATTAATTGGCACTGAGTAAATGACACCCCCCACCAATGTGAAAAAACTAGTGATAGAGAAAATAGAGGTATCGAACACATTTTTTATTGGGGAAAGGGAATATTATGTTCTTGTAGAGGACAATTCACATGTTGAGATATGATGTTACAAGAAGGGAAAGCAGGAGCGAAGGCTTGTTAAATAGGACGTCTTGGCTTGCGTCAATCTTGGCCTGTGAACTTTTCTTGACACAGGAAAGAGAAGCTGAGACAAAAATTTTATTCTCTGCGTTGCTGCTAACAGCTTCCAAAGGCTCTCACTGTGGTACCTTGTTCAGAAACGGCAGGCATTTGTGCTTAATATTTTCTTGCCAAAGAAATCCATTATGTGGTGCTAACTATGGCAGAACTTCCATGATTTTAAAATTAAAATCATGTAGTCAACTGGACTTTAGTACTTAGATTGGTTATTTTCACTCTATAGTGCAACCAACTGCTATTTATTCTAGCTTCTTGGAATAGGAGTCATATTTGATTGAAATTTCTGGCTAACTCAGATTAAGGACTAAAGATCATATCAATAGAAGCACCCATAGACACAGGACAACAGGTATATCTTCTCTTTGAGGGGCTCTTTTGACCTTGCTGCAGCTAGGCCAAGCCCCGTGGGAAGAAGATTTCGCAGAACCGAGGGAGTATGTTCCATCCAGTATCCCTATTTCTGGATTACACAGAATCCTTCCATTCTCTGTGTAAGTGATTCCACAACTACTTCCTGGACCTGGCACATCTCAGCTGTGGTTCCAGTCTTGTTAGGGTCAACCACACCAGGTGTGTGTGACTAGACAAAGCCATGTGTGGATCTTTGATGCGTAAGCCTGAGCTTGCTGAGCATGTGCACAGCTGCAGAGCAGATGGGCTTTTGGCCCCACCATTATCTTTCCAGTGGGAAACTACTGGAAAGTCATTTCTCCTTCATTGTGAAGCATGTCCTAAGGAGTAAGTGCACTTGAATTCACCACGGAGATCCTGCAGTTCTTCCTGGTTTGCATGTAGAGCAACAGAGGCCATCATTTTGTAGAGCCTGTTATGGTTTATGTCTAGTTGTCCCCCCAAAGCCTCATGTAGTCATTGGGAGGGGACTTCTAGAGTTTGAGACTTGATCCATGATCCCTGGGATTATGGGGTTTAGTACTGATGGGATTATCAGTCTGAGTAAGGCTGAGACTATGGATGTGGTCTAGGGCAGATATCCTAAGGTGGAGAGCCTGACAGGAATATAAAGAGAGACAGAGACACAGACTAGAGCTGTTGTTGCTGCTCTGCTGCCCCTGATTTATTGGCTGCCTCTGCCACCATTGCTGTTCCACTGCCATGAACTGGATTCTCTCTGCTCTGTTCCTCTCAACCTCGGGCTAGCTGAATATGGACTGAACCTCCAGTAACCGTGAGCTAAATAAACCTTTCCTTCTTTCATTTTGAGTGTTGGATATTTGTCTCAGCAACGAGTGAAAAGTAACTAAGACAGAGCCTAATAGCATTGGAATTAGCTATGACTTCTCCAGAGATATTCCTAGGTCATTGCTACTGGTAGAGGTGGTGGCCACTGTGATTTTATGAACTCTGAAATTTTTTCTTGTGAATGACTTATTTTCATGTAAATCTTTCTTTCTTTCTTTCTTTCTTTCTTTCTTTCTTTCTTTCTTTCTTTCTTTCTTTCTTTCTTGTCAAATCCCGGTTTATAAAGGTGTGTGAATTTATTTTAGTAAATTGAGTATTCTAGTTGTGTTCAGGTTACTTCTTATTGTGTTCTTTATTGCAACATGTTCAGAGTATGAATGATTTCACAGTGGATTATTTTATGTATTTACTCTTTATTATGAAGTATGATTTTTCAAACTGGAAGATTATTCACATGCCTCTTTAAAGTGGAGTCTGGGGCTGGGGAGATAGCTCTGTGGCACAAGTGCCTGCCTGGCAAGTGCAAGGTCATGAGTTTGAACCCTGGTCTGGCAAAAAAAAAAAAAAAAAAAAAAAAAAAAGTGCAGTTTGGTTGTGCATTGTGGAAAAGACCTATAATCTCAGTGCTTGGAGGTAGAGTCAGGAGAATTGTTGTGAGTTTGAGAACAGCTTGGGCTACAAAGTGAGCTCAAGGTCAGCCTAAACTGCATAGAGAGTCTCTGTCGCAAAACACACACACACACACACACACACACACACACTATAATCTGTCTTTGTCTCTTTTCTCTTAACCTTCAAGATACATTGTTGCTTCCTATGTGCCAGGCCCTGTGCTAGCATTTCATGTGTGCTAATTTTTAATGACATTTTATGATTTAACATGTGACCATGTAGCATGGTTTCTTTTATATGACAATCCCTGAGTATAAATAAAGAGCCCCACAGAAGATCAATGATAGGAAGTGAAGACTCCATAGACCACGTGGAAATGGGAAGGAGAATGTGAATGGGGGCAGCACGAGGGTGGTCAGGGGCAGAGGAAGTATGAGGGACCCAGTGCGATACGGATGTGTACCAGTTCCCGGGGTGGAGGTATTTATTATGTGTCACACACACATACACATGAAAAAGGAAAAAATCAAATGTCATCTTCTACTGTTTAATAAGCCCCCATCTTTCAGCAGTTTTAAGTTTAGGCTTTTAATAGCCACGTATCTACTTGTGTTGTGGAGAGAATTGCATATGTGTTGCTATGCAAAAGGCACAGGTGAAAGAGTTGGAAGTTTACACTGCGTGACCAGAGCTGCACGTTGCTGCTTGGACTGCTTTCTCCCTCTCACTGCATCGTGCGCTTTCCTCTCTCTCTCAGTTCTGTTCTCGTTATGGCCCCCGGTCTCTTTGCTCGCTGCTCCCAAGCCAATGTGTAGAAGAAGAGACTTGATAAGAAAGGAGCAAAGCACACTGAAGGCAGGTTCTGAGAAGGTACGGAGGCCGTCACCCCACAGCATCACACTGGGGAACTCAAGTGCAGGAAAGAGCGATGTATGCATGTATGTATGTATGTATGTATGTATTTAGGATAAGGTCTACAGGGTCCTACTACGTAGATCGGATTCATAGCGATCCTCCTATTTTCAGCTTCCCAAGTGTTGGGATTATAGGCATGCGCCACCATGCCCAGTCTCAATCTCCATCTCAGTGTGCCCCAGGGGAGGGGCCGGCATAGTAAGCTGGAAATCTAACTCAAGATGCTGTGCCCTGCCTAAGTAGGTGCGTTAGTCCACTGAGCTACTTGGCCTGGCCCAAGGAAAGGGCTCTTAAGAGAAGGTAAGCGGGTACACAGCCATGAGCAGGAAGACTGTGCTGGCTGGGATCTTCATTATCTAGGACAGTGACGGCCAGCCTTACAGAGCTTTCAGTCTGCTGCGGCTTGGGTGCCTTGGGTTTGCAGACACAGGGCATATTTCTCTCCCTCTCCACCCACCTCTAGCCAGAACATCAGAATCAACCTTGACATCTGAGGGCCCATCATAAATGTATTACTTTTCTGCATGTTATGCCTCGCAGCTATTTAGGTGTTATGTGTTAGTTGATGCAGAGGATTAAAGAATAAGAGGGGCATTACACAGTTTGATGTTATCTGAGGGCAACTGGGTGTTCTGTGAACCTAAAAAAAATGGCTTAGAAGAAGGGCCAGCCAGATAGCTCAGCAGATTGAAGTGCTTGCTGAGGCAGAAGCAGGGACTCAGGTTTGATCCCAGGTGTGCTGTGCTGGCCCCGCCCCTGGCACAGGGTGTGCTGAGATGGCAGTTGAGACTGGGTGTGGTGGCACATGCCTGTAATTTCAGCACTTGGGAGGCCAAAAACAGGAGAATCACTAGGAGTCCGATTTATGTAGCGAAACCCTGTCGACCCTGTACTACATACATTAAGAACAAAGAAAATGGCCTGGAAGTTAATATTTAATCATCTTGGTGTGGCTTTTCTTTAGAAGTTAAGATGCTGGGTAAAGGAGAGGGAAAGCAATCCTGCAAAGGAGAACTTCCAAAGGACTGGCCACTGTTCAGCTGTCTTTCCAGACATCACAGTGCCTCATTCCTTCCCCTGAATTCTTTTTCCTGTCCCATGCCTTTCTCCTGCCTTATCTCTGGGTTTTACCTCTTCATTATGCTCTTTCCCTCTTGCATATTTCTTTGCTCCACGTCTTGGCTTCTGTCCTCCTATCACTGCTCCCCTGTCTTCACTGATCCTTATGTCCACCATAGGGGCAGCCAACCATCTGCTGAGGTAACTGATAGGTCAGGATTCCATGTTTCCCAGGCACCGTACCCCTAAGCTCTCTCCCCGTTGGTCCCACACAGAGCCAAACCCCAAACCACAGACCAGATCCACCTGACTTTGACCTGTGCTAACAACCACAAAACTCTCCTTTGTTAACATTAAAGGTGCCCCACAGACCAGGTAGTGCTGCCAAGATTAGCTGTTCCTCAGCTGTTCCACCCCATGATCACCCTCCCTGTAGAGTCTCCGGTCCCCCCTTTACTTGCTGCTGTCTTGGTCCGATAGACAGCTTGCCTGCTTGCTGTCCCTGATAAATCTACTTGTGTCAGAGTACCTGATCTAGTGGATTGTGTGGGTTCATACCTAACAGTAACAATTGGCACCTAAGTGTGTGAGGAGCTAGAGACCCACATGGTTTTGGAGTTGTCAGGACCTTAGAGTTAGATCACCTAACAGATCCTTTTCTTTTTTTGCTTGTGTAGATAGATCTGGTGAATAACTTAATTTCCCCAAGGCTTCCTATCCCTGTTCTTCTAGCTCAGTGCTATTTTTCTTCATTATGGTTTCCAACTATATGCAGGTGAAAATAATAAGGTACCATGAGTTAGAGAATTATCTATTCCTATGGTACCAAGGAAATAACGAAATCTCTCCTAGTCTAGGCTGTGAAGAAAAAAGAACATAGATGCCCTGATAAGTCATTTCCTCAAAAGTTCACAAAAAGAAACTCAACAAGAACTATGGACAATAAGTTCACATGTCACTGAAGAAAGCAGTATACTTAAATCAGGGCAGAGAAGCGTATTTGTCAAATATGTAGCAGGAGAGCTATGGATCTTATGATTGGAGAAATGTTGAAAAAATAAAGAAGTTGATCCTTTCTTTTTATTTTTCATATTTTGAAATTTATAGCAGCATGTACAAAAAATTTTCATGCATTGATTGAGATTAGTATATAGTGCTCTTGTTTATTTGAGTTCACATAAATTTAAAACTCTACGGAGAAGAGCAGCTGCAATTATATTTCTAAAGATCTTTTTATCATTATTTACAGCTAACAAGACATTTATGATCTCTTTTTGGTTGTCTCTAGTGAGGCATTTTTGGCAATGCTTTCCTTGTTTGAAATTCTTGTATGTGTGGAAATCTAGTTAGGAAAATGAATAAGTAAATAACAGCTCCTAAGAGTATAATCTGTCCTTTGTGACATAAATTGATCTCTAGTAACATCTGTGGAATATTTCCCAGTTTTGCAATTAAATGCTCTGACATATACCAGCAAACATACCAATATTCTTCCTAGTCTAGGATAATCCAGTCAACCTTCTTTTTCCACAAACTATGTAAGCTTTTAAGTGGACCCATCATTTTCTCCAAATTAGATTATAAAGGCTTTAACTGAGCTGTAATTAGATGGATAATTAAACAGGAAAGGTAGGAGACATATGACTGCCTGTTTATAAGTCGAAAAAATGCTACAGTGTTTTTAGTTTTAAGGGTAATTCAATCAATGTATATGTATAGTAATGCAAAGTTTCTTCACTTCCTGTCGGAATCTCGAGGTTCTTGGGTGATTTAGAAACTAGATTGCTCACAGAAAATGGATAGCTTGATAAAAGAAATTTGACTTTATTGTTTACTATTGCCTTAAGATGATAATAAAGATTTTATTCCAAAATATGAAATAAATAAAAATTTTAATCAATATTTAAATAAATAAATATTTAAACATATTTTTGTTCTTTAAAAAAGTTATTTATTTTTAGCTGGGCGTGGTGGCGCACGCCTGTAATCCCAGCACTCGGGAGGCTGAGGCAGGAGGATTGGTGTGAGTTCGAGACCAGCCTGGGCTCTGAAAGTGAGCTCAAGGCCAGCCTGAACTGCATAGCGAGACCCTGTCTGAAAAAGCCAAAAAAAAAAAAAAAAATTTCTTTATTTATTTGATACAGGATCTCATTACACAGTTCAGACTCATAGTGATCCTACTGTCTAAGTCTCCCCAGTGCTGGGATAACAGGGGTATGCCACCACCCCAGTTTCATAGGTCCAATATAGTATGTAGTACAGGGAATTGAACCTGGGTCCTTGTGCTTGCCAGGAAGACGTTTAGACCACTGAACTATCTTCCCAGCCCATATTTCTGTTATTTTTCTATATAGCAATATGCTTTGTTTTCTCAGACCTTTGTTAGTGGTCTGGAATGTTTTCTTAAATAATTTTTAAAAAATGAGACATCTTCCCTCTTTCATGGTGCAGTTATTGCCTCTGAAATGCTATGAATCTTTGATTTTTGCTGATGTTATTCATGGCAGTCATCATGTTTCACTGATGAGAACTTGGTAGGTAAATGTCTTCAATACTAAATTGTGAACTCTTTCAGGATAGGGTCTACATTTTCTTCTTTACTCAGGGCCTTTCATGTGATTGGTGAGACATTTGTGGACCCGGTGCATGCACGTGAGCTAGGATTTACTCTCTAGGAGGGCGCACTGATAAGGATTAGCCAGTTCATAGCTATCTGAAGATGCAGAGACAGTGTTCTCCTGATGCCCTGTACTTTATAATGATGGTTTGAGCATGAGGAAGTGAAAAACTAGATGTGTCTTCTGTTTTTTTAAGTGTGATTAAAAATTTAGTTCGCTATGATCCACCGTACTGAGATGAGATGACACTTAGATTAACTGAAGAGAATTCTGGAGCTTTTCCACTGATTCTTTGGACAAGTAGTAACCTTCTAGTGTTTTCTCAGATATTTATTAATTTCCAGGGGCTGAATATTCATTATAGAGCATCCATATCTCAAGGACTTTCTTGTTATGTTTCATTTAATTGCTTATTAATCTTTTCAAGAAGGGAGGATGAGAAATATGGCTTTGGTTTTAGCCTTAATTAAACTTTCCCAAGAAATTGTTTAAATTCTCTTTGGCCTATTGAGGAAAAACTATTTGTTCACTTTTTCTGGGCTTTTGATATTGGTTAGAAGGATTCCTTATTATAGCCATTACAATTTATTTATTTATTTATTTATTTATTTATTTATTTATTTATTTGTTATGTAGCTTTAATTTTTCAGTACACCTAAGAAAACACTACCCACCCATCCTGGGCAGTAAAGACCCTCCTATCAGTTCTGTTACAGAACATTATTAAGTTGAGAGTACACTTAGTTTAATTTTCCCCTTTTGGGTTTGTGGAGTGCGACAGCTCCAGTAAAGGGTCTAGTGGAGTTATAGATTCAAGGGTCTGCTTCTTTTGACTTCTACAACCAAAATCCATTTACTCTGGAAAGTTTCTCTTTTGGTAGGAATAGGGTGGTTTCAGAATCCTGACCAACTGACTTTTGGTCAAGTCCAGCCTTTCACCCATGATGTGTGTGTGTAGGAATGAAAAGATCTATGATGACTTCCCAGAGACCTCTAATTATTGGGAGAACTGGAAGAATACAATAAGAACTCAGATCTCTCTTGGATGGCTACAAACTCACCTGGGGCCAACTCATGTAGTCTGAGAGTACAGAATCCTACAAAGGAGACAGGAGCCAAACGAGATGGTGGAAGGCAGTAGGACATATATATATATATATATATATATTTCTTATATAGCTTTTCTTTTTCTTTGAACATGTAGAGGTGTTGGCACAGAGCAGGGCTGTTCCTGTAGCACAGAGGGCTTGAAAGCCTGGAGATGGGGCCCCTTCATCTACTCTGGGAGCATGTGTTGGGCTCCTACTGAGTGCAGAGCACTGTCGTGGACACTTCAAGAGTTCTGACTTTCATTTTTGATCCAGCTTTTATGTTGTACAATTTGCTTTTCATAATTTCTGATTTTACTTCCTCATCTATAGATAAGATACAGTAAAAGTTATGCCTTAATAACCCCACAGGGAACTCCATGTTGATTAGTGGATGAGTCAGCTTAGTCCGAAAACCCACATAAAGGCAGCAAGACAACATTTATATATTATCGTCAAATAAATGCTGGTCTTCTGGTCTGCAGCCTAAGACAGTACCATGTTTATGGTCACTTATCTTTATGGGTTCAACTTGACCAGTTCAGTGAACTTTATACTTAGAGTTTTTCTCATGAGGAAAATAGGAAGCATAGTAGTACCTCTAAATAACATTTGTAAAAATTGAGATGAAGTAATTTCCCCAATTTATTTTTATACAAATTATGGATACAGGTTTTTCAGTCTCTAACTGTGTATTTTCATTAACTTGCCTTACATAGCAATCTTGGATACTAAAGTTGCTATTTTAATCACTCTTGTCCATGTCTTCTCATTGTAAAACAAAGGATCTTTGTTCTTCACTTTGTTGCCAATTTTATGTATCCAAACTAAGCTAGGGATAGTTTAATCAAAAATTATATATTATTATTAACTTGGCATTAGATTCTATATCAAATTAAAGGAAATACTTGTTAAAGAGTTAGAAAATAACAAAATATAAGTAATACTAACATTATGATTGTTGATCACCACTTTATCATTTTTGTTTTGTCTTTTATTTTTGAGACAATATTTCACTATGCACTTGAGGTGGGCCTTGAACTCACTTTGTAACCTAGGCTGGCCTTGAGCTTGCAGGGATCCTCCTGCTTCAGCCACCTGAATTCAGGGATTTCAGGCATGGGCCACCACTGGCAACATTGCCTTTTTTTTTTTTTGTCTTTTTGAGACAGGGTCTCACTAAGCAGTTCAGGCTGGCCTTGAGCTCACTTTCGTAGCCCAGGCTGGTCTCGAACTTGCACCTATCCTTCTGTCTCAGCCTCCCGAGTGCTGGGATTACAGGTGTGCGCCACCACACCCGGCTAACATTGCCATTTTTGATGCAGATATGCAAGAGCAATGTGGGGACCAGTGACTACTGAACATATTCTAACTGCTCCTTTAAAAGCATAAGCCTTGGAATAAGCTTGTTTAGGTTTCATTTGTCTGTTTTTCATAAAGGGTGGCTTAAAAATTAGGCATGTGAACTTCTGATTGTTTAGATTGCAGTTAAACAAGATTTTACTTCAGCTTCTTTTATTATGATTAGCAAGAGTAATGGTTTCTTACTTTTCAGGTCCATTTATGAGAGTCTTGTTTCTTTCAAATCACCAAATGGAAACTCCTTACTAGCCCTCGGATTTTTGTGCTTGAATTTCTGGTTTTACAAAACCTTCTAGGACCTCTTCCAAGTGATCTTTAAAAATGGGCTCTGGAGATTAGGATAAGCAAATTAGTAGTTTTGGTGTTAAAATCTCTTAAAATATTTTCACGAGTCGGTGCTTAAGGGGAGAACCATGACCAGAACTCACTAAGTTGGACCTAAAAATGTGTTTTGCTAACTTGCATGCTAATAATTATTTAGGCAGTTTTATGTTGGCTCTTTGGTAATTCTAGAAGCCTTTCCATTTCAGGCTTAATATATTTGGATCATAAATAAATATGAGATACCTTTTGGAGACACTAGAAACTAAACATTATGCAAAGGCCACCTTCTGTTGCGTCAGGGGCTTGAATTGTTTTCATTAAAATATCTGCTGTGAAAGTGCCACGATTAGATGGGCTGTTAGCGCTCCCTTTTTCCTGCTATCGAATGTCAGAGATTTGTATTGTTGGCAGCAACTGAGATTTCATTTTCCTTGGCCGAATTGTGGTGCTGGCTCTGTGGAAGTAACTCTCCCGTTCCAGATTTTTCTGCTCAAGGTAAGTCAGAAAAGGAATCTGGGGAGTGGAGGATAAGTTCGTGGACAGAACGGGGGTGGAGGAGCCCAAGAGAGTGTCTGCCCCAGGAAAGCACATCTTTGTCTGCCTGCATGCATGAGAAACAAGCAAACCTTTCACACAGCCTGAAGCTCGCACTGGAGTGATTATCAAGAAGTGTTTATGGGCAGAACAGGACTAAGGCTATTCTGTAGCAAACTGCTTTCTTCTGCATGCGAGCAGTCGTCTTTGTGCCTACCTTAAATTTATGGACTGATAGCATTCTGTCCAGGAGATGCTGTCGGATCTCATACAACCACGATTTTGTTCTACGTTACCCTGGTAAACGGGTGATTTTGCTTTTACATAAGGAATTCCAAACCTGAGGGAACAGTCGCACGTAATTTAATTTGTGATCAGGATGCCTTTTTCCACCAGTGGAGATTTCAGAATTGACTAATTACATTTCCTCTTAACAAAATACCATTCATTGTTTTCTCCTGCTTGGAAAGTAAACAGTGGTAGAATAGATTTAGGCAAGCTTTATGAGTGAGATTATAAACAAATGATAATAAGCCAAATTTTGATGGAAACCAACTCAAGCAATTGGGCTAGAGCGTCCTACAACTAAGTTTAAAATGCATACATACAAAGAACCTGCTAGTAGTACGTATATCTCTGAGGTTACACTTCCAGGAAATTAGCCACCCTAATTCCACTGAAAGCAAGCAAGCCCAGCTAAGAAAAACTCCATGCTGTTCACTGAAGAAACAGGACCTGTTATCTTGGTGTCCTTCACAGGTCCCCTGGGTACACTCTGCCCACCTCTGCTAATGTACACCAGTCTTACATAAAACAGAGAGGCAAATATTTATAGTGAGTTTTATACATCGCTGGGATTTTTCCTTCTCCACCATGGGCAAATAGCATACATTCCCTCTCCAATCTGTGACCTTTGAGATAGCTTTCCTGGTTAAACACATGCTCATTTGTGTTCTCCCCCCCCCCCCACCGTTTGAAAAGCTACTCCTTTCCTTCTACCACCTATTCAGTTGCTTTTGGCATATGGTAAGGTCTCTGATGAGTCTTGGGTTTGTAGTTCTGAGAGGCAATCAGAAGCAGAGCAATTAGCACTCAACAAGATAAGCTTTCAGGAGCACAGCAAGTAGAAACATGTTCTTTTTTGTTTTTCCATTGTGGATTATTCAAATGTCTGTGCTTGTAATCCACACTGACATATATCAGAATAAAATGCAGATTGAGTTAGAACTATTCTAAAACTTCTGATGTGGTTTTATTGATTGGCAAACTCATCTGTAGGATGTTTGTAGATTTTCAAAGAAATGTGCCTCTTGCTCTGCTCTACACAAATTGCAATTGCTAGGCCTCAGCATGGGTTAGAAAGCTGGAGGCCATCAGAAGATGTCCAGTTGCTCCTGTGCTGGGCTCTATGGCTGTCATGCTACTAATCTGAGGCAGTGTTTTACTATCTCAAGCCATGCCACTCTTCGAGAGCTTGTAGTAATCCAGAAGAAGGCAGCTATAGACCCAAACCTCTTTTTCTAAAAAATTATGGTTGGCTCAGCTTGCCCTGTACTGAGCTATTTCCCTGGCCTGAAGCAAATTCCTTTTTTTTTTTTTTTTTTTTCAGAACTAGGGATTGAACTCAGGACCTTGCTTTTGCCAGGCAGGTACTTGTGACTTGTGCCCCTGAGCAATCTCCCTGGCCCCCAAACCTCTTTCTTATGCAGCCATTATTTCTATCTCTAACTGCTTGGAGTTTTCCTGTACACTCTCTCTCTGGGTAGTGGGTTGAATATTATTAGGAGGAGGAGAGGGAGGATTAGGTTGAAGAGAATAGGTAAGAAGACATACCTAGAGTGACCCTGCGACACCAGTGGTACTGGATCCGGGCAGTGAAAGGGTTATGGAAATCTGGTTTTATCTCTAAATTCTATAAATAACAGTGAAATATGACTCAGTGTGTTAGTTTGCTTTTTTCCCATGGTTTTGTCCATAATTGCTGCCAATATTCCTAATGCTATAGGTATCATTGCAACTGAATTTACTTCAACCTGTATTCTCTTGCACAGGTTTGATAGCGTGGGCTGATGGGGAGCCATGCTAGCTTGGCATGATTACATTAAAAGATGCTCTCCCCACTTTTAATACAACACTGAGAGTCCATCTCACTGCAGAGACAATGCTGTCTTAAAGAAATCAGTTAATAACAACTGCTGGAGGGGCTGTGGGGAAAAAGAAACTCTTCCACTGTTGGTGAGAGTGTAGACTGGTGCAACCGCTGTGGAAACCAGTGTGGAGACTCCTCAGAAAACTAGAGTTAGAAGTCCCATTTGTCCCAGCTGTTTCCCTCATGGGTATTTTTAAATAAGAGCTGAAAATGTTATACCACAGTGATGTATGTGCACCGGTGTTTATAGCAACATAATTTGTTAGAGCTAAACCTTGGAAACAGCCCAGATGACCATCAACTGAGGAATGGATGAAGAAGATGAGGTTATTTTTATACAATAGAGTGTTACTCAGCTATAAAAAAGAGAATTTCATAGGTAAATGGATGCAACTAGAGATCATACTCATAAGTGAAATGAATCAGATCTGCGTGTTTAAACAACAATAACAACCACACCCACCTGGTGAGAACATCTATCCAGGCCTTATATATTCTTCTACAATATAATTCCTTACACTTAGATGTGTTTGTAGTTAGGTAGCATTCACTCATCAAATCAAACTTAAAATTTTTGCTACCACAAAAATTACCATACATGCCCTGGTAGTTAAATTAGAATGATTTCTTTAGGATATATTTCTATTAATATTAATATTATTATTATTATTATTATTATTATTATTATTATTATTATTTTGTATTTTAGGGTGTTCAGGGTCTCACTACTAGACTGGACTCAAAGTGATCCGCCTGTCCACAGCCTCCAAAGAGCTGGGGTTACAGGCGTGCGCCACCACGCTCAATCTCAATTGCCGGCTCAGCAAGGGGCTGGCACAGCCAGCTCAGGGATGCAACTCCTAGCTTCTGCACCTGCTTGCAGGTGCTTTAATCCACTGAGCTATTTGGCTAGTCCCTTATGATATACTTCTAGAAGTGAAGTTTGTAGGGTAAAAGTCATCTTGCTTTCAATTACTTCTGTCAAATTGATCTCTATGAATTGTTTTTTCCCTTTAATTCATTCTCCAGCCAGTGGTGCAGGGGAAGATATATCTTCTTATATCTCCAGTAGCACTTAAAAATAAAACCACAAAAAGTTTGCCAATCTGATATCAAGGAAATAGCTTCTAACATGGCTTTATTATAATTTCTTGAATTACTGGAGCAGCTGGACTTTTTCTCCATTGTAAATTGCCTATTAATATGCCTTGCTTATTTGTCTTTTAGGCTTATTTTCCAATTAATTTTATTGATGTTTTTGAGGTAGTATGAATAGCATTCTATTTATTTAGGGTTTGTCTATAATTTAAATATATTTCCAATTTTCTTAGTTAACTTTTGACTTTTTCCCTTTAGCATATTTTTACTCAAGAGTTCAACTGTGCTGAGAAAATTTATCACTTATTTCTTTACTCAAAATTTATGTCAATACTATGGTGTTATTAGTTAGGGTCAGCATTCTGTAGTGGTTCTTAGGATTTCATTGTCTTGCTTAAATGAAAACCAATGATTTAGGGCTGGTGAGATGGCTCAGTGGTCTAAAGTGCTTGCTTAGGTAAGCTTAGGCAACTCTGGACTGAGGTTCAGTCCCTGGCACCATAACATAAGCTGCACCAGCCCTACCCTAGGGAAGGCTGAGCCATCCATAACACAAATAAATAAATAAGGTTTAAAAAAAATAAAATAGAAAATTTAAAAAATCTGTGTACATAAAAAAAAGAAAAGAAAGAAAACCAATGATTGACCAGAAGCAGCTCCCTGGCACAGGTGGACTCTTAGATTTTTCTTTTGCAGCTTCTATCTTTGGCACTAATGTAGAAAGGACTTCACTATCCCAAGATGACACACATTTTCCCTACATTTTCTTTTGGTGCTATTCTTTTTTTTTTTTTTTTTTTTTTTTTTTTTTTTTTTTTTTTTTTTTTTTTTTTTTTTTTTTTTTTTTTTTTTTTTTTTTTTTTTTTTTTTTTTTTTTTTTTTTTTTTTTTTTTTTTTTTTTTTTTTTTTTTTTTTTTTTTTTT